>KZ064045.1:0-23859 GCA_002091835.1 Anopheles maculatus | reverse complement strand
TTAGCCCCAAACATAGCGAGGGACCTTCCATATCTAGATACCTTACATCCGGTGTGCGCCATCTTGATTCTATTTTTCTTCTTCTTCTTCTTCCTTATATTATAGATCACACGACAACGGGTTATACACATCGATACGCAAACACACCATGGCACACGTGCCCGATATACGCGGAATGGCACAGATCGGACGTCGACGAAGTCAGCAGCGTACGTGTCGGGGCATTATCCCGACCACCACCCTGGTACTGCTCGCCATCCTGCTCCAGCTGATGGATTTTGGTGATGGGCCGGGCGGTGGACGCTCGATGCTTGTCGGGGCGGCTTGCGAATCGCGCAAAAGTTGGTGGGACCCAACGATAGGCGAGTGTGCTCCGTGTCGCATCTGTGCGGACCATCAGGTTGTGCTGAGACCGTGCCAGGACTACATGAACACGGTCTGTGGCACGATGAAGGACCTCACGGCATCGGACCATCGGCCGTATCCACATCTGCCGGATGGCAATGGGAATGGGATTGGGTCCGTCGGTCGTACCCGCGATCATCACTGGAAGGAGGTAAGTGGGCGAGGGGTCTGCAGAGCTTAGGGACGATGTTGTTTACCGTGTTGTTTTGTTGTGTGCAGGAACGCCGGAAAGAGGGCGACGGTGTGGAGGGATATCGGCGTGTAGTACCGGCGACCAGCACCGAGGAGATCCTGTGGGATTGGCAGGTAGCGTCGCTGCTGCTTGCCGTCATCGGATGTCTGCTGTTCCTGCTGGCCGCGGCCTGTGTCGCCCTCAACCAGAGCCGTCAGTGGCGCCGCATCGAGAAACACTTTGACGCCGGTACGTAGCCTCACTCGACAAGAGAGATAAGCACACTGAGAGAAGTTAGTGATCAACACACATAAAAGGGTGTTGCGAACATGAGTCGCCCAGATGTGAAGTAAACAAGCTTCCGAGATGTCAATATGCGTTCCAAAAGAAGAACACACATGGCAGCGCTTCTGTCCACAGACTTCGGCTAGGTGTTAACAAATGTGTGTTGACACCGGAATCGAAACTAGCGATTTTCTCCCCCCGTAAAGAACGCTCGTTCCTCACACACACACACACACATACAATTCAGCGCTTCCCCTACAGTACCGGATGTGTGTGAAAAAAAAGAAACAAAAAGACGTGAACTGTCGGAGAGTTGAAAACAAGAACGCTCAGCTTCCGGTTGCTGTAACGATGGCGTAGTTATTGCCGACTCTACCTCCGGAACTAGGTTCGGAGCGGGGTTTTTTCATTTTTAATTTTAGCTCAAAACATCGGCAAACCATCAACAACGAGCGAGCGAATGAGGAGCTGCCGTCATCTCCGTAGTAAAAAAAAGAACGCACGCCCAACCATTTAATCTGTACATACGTTTAGCGTTCTTTGGAAATGGTTGTTCGGGTGGTGTAGCTCATTGCTCTCGGCATCACACCAACCCAAGACGCTTCCGTAACCGTCGACCGAAATGAGGTCGAATTTGTGTTTCCTTTTTCCCGTCTTTTTTTTTTGCGTGTAGAGTGTCGTTGCTTCCGGTTTGGCCGGGTTCCGGCATATGGTCGCAGCTGGGAGATCTTGGTTTTTTTTTGTGGTGCGTAAAACTAATATAAATACACGAGTGCAATGATGTGCTGCATGAACGCAACGGGGCTGGGTGCATTTTTGTCGTCGTACCACTTGAGCGATGTAACGTCCCCGACTGACTACTAATATGTGTCGCACTATTGCGCATTGTTTTATTCGCCCCGTTTCGCAGATATGGAAGCATTATCGGCACAACTCGTGAACCATCTGCTTCCGAGATGTCAATATGCGTTCCAAAAGAAGAACACACATGGCAGCGCTTCTGTCCACAGACTTCGGCTAGGTGTTAACAAATGTGTGTTGACACCGGAATCGAAACTAGCGATTTTCTCCCCCCGTAAAGAACGCTCGTTCCTCACACACACACACACACATACAATTCAGCGCTTCCCCTACAGTACCGGATGTGTGTGAAAAAAAAGAAACAAAAAGACGTGAACTGTCGGAGAGTTGAAAACAAGAACGCTCAGCTTCCGGTTGCTGTAACGATGGCGTAGTTATTGCCGACTCTACCTCCGGAACTAGGTTCGGTGCGGGGTTTTTTCATTTTTAATTTTAGCTCAAAACATCGGCAAACCATCAACAACGAGCGAGCGAATGAGGAGCTGCCGTCATCTCCGTAGTAAAAAAAAGAACGCACGCCCAACCATTTAATCTGTACATACGTTTAGCGTTCTTTGGAAATGGTTGTTCGGGTGGTGTAGCTCATTGCTCTCGGCATCACACCAACCCAAGACGCTTCCGTAACCGTCGACCGAAATGAGGTCGAATTTGTGTTTCCTTTTTCCCGTCTTTTTTTTTTTGCGTGTAGAGTGTCGTTGCTTCCGGTTTGGCCGGGTTCCGGCATATGGTCGCAGCTGGGAGATCTTGGTTTTTTTTTGTGGTGCGTAAAACTAATATAAATACACGAGTGCAATGATGTGCTGCATGAACGCAACGGGGCTGGGTGCATTTTTGTCGTCGTACCACTTGAGCGATGTAACGTCCCCGACTGACTACTAATATGTGTCGCACTATTGCGCATTGTTTTATTCGCCCCGTTTCGCAGATATGGAAGCATTATCGGCACAACTCGTGAACCATCTGGCCAGCATGCAGCATCTCGAGAGTGGACCGATCCTGCTGGAGAACTTTGATCACGGTCGGCTACGTACCACCGGGCATCATCCGATCGAGGTCCGCTGCGTCTATCTCGACCAGCTGCTCGGTAAGTACGAGAGCAAACAGCATACGCGGAGGTTCTACGCAGTTTCCAGCTCGTTACGGAACGGCGGTCGCGAAAGCGGCAAGGGAACGGTTCTAAATATAGATCACTTCCTCTCGCAATGGAGCGAATGGTGCAATGACTCACAGATAGATTCGTTTTGCAGTTTTGTTGTTGTTGTTGTTGTTGCTTGTTTCGATTTCTTCGGAGGTCCGATACGGCCTGTTGTTTGTGCGACTCGAATAAACGCGTAGCTGGTAGTCTCTGGCACTGGCTCATTAAAACCTAGCCAGCGAACCCATTTCCACCGACAAAACAAATCATTTGCTACCTTGCGAATGCGGTGTGTGATGCGGGTTGCATAATTTCCTTCACCTTTACGCTGTGCGGAGGTACCCCGGAGCTCTCTGACTGCGGGTCCCGCAATGCGGTCATTTCCATTTCGGGTCGGATTTGAAAAGGGGAGGTGGGATGGGGTGGGAAATCCGCGTTTTGTTTGTTTGTTGCGTTGCGGCGTATTGTGTGCGCTCATTTGTTCGTGTGCACGCGCACTAGGGGTTTAAAAATAAAGCAAAACCCCATTTACAACGATATACTGGAGCAGGTTAGCAGAGGAGAGCCCCATTTCGGATGGCGTCAAATATATGTGCATATCTTTTCTTGGGATCCACAATAAATTTGTGGTTTTTGGCTTGCCGAGACGTTGATGAAGGGAAAATGCAGTGCTCGCATCTTCAAACCACCCGTACACCGTACCATATGAAGAAGAGTCCCCTTAAAACAGCCTTGTTCTTGTGGATGATTGTGCGGGTGGGTTGGTGTGAACGTATGTGCGCGTAATTCTTGGAAAGTTCGCGAAGCATTTTCGACAAGTTTTTGACCACGTACGTTAGGCGAATTGTGGATGTGCATTTGGACATCAGCAGACGAATGTTGGTAGGGAAGTTAAAAATGATGAAGTGGTAATCGTTGTTTGCTTTAAATATTGCAATAGTGCTTACAGCCGTATAAAATTGATGGGGTGTTGACACGTGTTCGCCAACGATCGTTCGTTCGGCCGGGAGTACCTCACCATTCTTGAAGCGCTCCGATCCCTGTGGGCAACAAGACTGACGTTTATGGGTGCTCCACTCTCAAGCCTACCCACCCCATATATCATATCTTTACCGCTTCATCTATATTTGTGCATGTGTGCTTTATATGTCTTTTTGTTTCCTGCCATTTAGATGAGAAATGTGCGCAGAAGGCACACAGCGTCCAACCGACGACCGGCAATCTATACATCGAGGAGTCGATTGATACACCCCGCATCCAGTCACCGATCCCGTCGTCGCGGTCGCCACTACCACCCATCGCTTCCCCACCGATCTCGCTGATCCGGCACTATTAAAGCGGACGCTAGTAGGGTGGTAGTATCCGGATGTTGACCGTACCGGATGGAAGTAAGAGAAAGAAAACGGAAAAACCACGAGCGGACCCATATACCTATTAAAAACCGAACGCGCCTGGAAGGAGAAGGTACTAACAGACAGATGTGAATGTGCGAATGCGAACAGTGACGCTGTGGCGTGCCTTAACAATTATTTAAGCTGTACAAAACCCAACCTACAGGAAGCAGGAAGAAACGTACGCGTTGCGTTGCTTCCCAAATTTAGCTGTCGATTTGTGAATCGTAAGTCCACGGGGAAAGGATTAGGATGGATTAGCCCATAATGGGAAAGCTAGGAACGGAATGCGAGTTACAAAGCGCTAGCATTGCGAGTCGGTAGGATAAGTTTTAGGGAAAAGATGTGCCTTTAAGTGCTAGTATATGTGTATATAAAATAGCTCTTATAACCCTGACGTGCACACCGCGTCCATCAGATCAAGCTCCTGCGCAACTGTCCCCGCGTGCCTGACTGTACTCTGGTGTCTGTGTGTGTGTGTGTACAGGCATATACATGGGGCCCACTGTCGAAAAGATTGCGAATGTAGACGACGGACGATTGTCGTACGATGTAGTTCGATGTATTCCTTTGCTGCTTGTTAGTTAGCTCAACCATTAATAACCAGAGCACATGCACCTTCACACAACCACTAACCATTGTGCCGTTGGGCGAGTTGTCGCCAAAACAAAATGTCCAAAAACAGTCAGAAAACAGTATGATCACGTACGTGCGTCCTTTCTTTGTAATGCCTAAAGTCCCGAAATGCGTATCAGCGAAGATCTGGAAGAAGGGATTCGTCATGTATAGTGCGTGTGCTGTGTGTGTGTGTCTCTCTCTCTCTCTATTTCTCAGCATTATCATTTTCACATTGTAAATCACACACCCACACACACACACACGCACGTCAAATCAAACGCATCGGAATGTGTGGCCTGTGCAACTGTCCTTCGCTACCCACCGTCCGATCCAATGGAGGCAGTAGCGTTAGGTAAGGAATAGTCGCGGAAACGGTCGTTTTTAATCTAGATTTGGTCATGGTTCGCGGATTGCGTCTCAATCGTGCTGCTTGTTTTCCGAAAGAGTTTGCACGCCAAACCCGGGGGGCGGCTGTTGCGGGGTTGCAGTTGCCCATCTGAAGTTGCCATCTGCCGGACGCTTCACCCATCGGTGTTGCAACCCAAATTGGACCAACGGTCGTCAATGACATGCGCCTGTTGTCCGCCTGTCCAACCGGGGGGGCGGCACGCATTGTAAAGCGTCAAACGTCAGATACAAACTCTTCAAGCCGTAGCGTTCAGCGTACGTGAGCGGACTGCAAACCGTACGCTGGAGGTGACACTTGTCCAAAATCTTGTCTCAGACGAGGTTTGTGTGTGTGTGTTTTTTTTTTTATATACTGTGTTGACTATACTGCTCACCATACGAAATCGTCGTCACGTTTGGGAAGCGCTGTCTACGGCGTTTTGTCTGCGTGCTTAGTTACTGTGTGCCATTGGTTTTCGGGTGTCGCACAGGTGCACCGCGAACGTTTGTCATAAAATTGGTAATGTAGAAGTCGGCAGACACATGAAGGCACTGCATTCCAAGGCCTGTTTTCTTTCGTTGTGCGTGCGGAATCTGTGACACGGCATGTTTGATGTTATTGACGTGAAAACAAAACCCGACATCTCAAAGCAAAACCTCAAGAACGTATGTGACGGCGTCATTTAAAACCCAAACAGCAAGACGCTGCGTGATGTTGTTGCTTTGCTATTATTATGATCGGTCCGAGTGTCGTCGACTAGCACCGTTGCAATGCACACAAACAGGTGAACTGCTGGGCGTCCATAGGGTCAGGGTCGTTGGCGTTGGTGTACGAATGCCAGGACAAGAAAAAATGAGACTAACCAGCCAACGGTTTGGCAAACGGTCAACTGTCTTGCGAAGAATCGAACGATTGGTGCGTGAAATATGGCGCGACGACAGCAATCCTTGGCAACTGCTACGGCAAATTCGCGTCCCGGGGCTGGTGTCGCTGTATGCTCTAGCCAGCCGGAGGCCGGAGGTTTATTTTCGTGTACACACGGGCGGCTCATAGCTCATCGCAGGGACGCATCCCATTCTTTCGCTACCACCCGCACTGGAGGTCCTCGCACTCGCTGCACACTCCCCTCCGCAAGGGTATCAGGGGTGTGCGTTCTCAACCGATCTTCTTCAACCGCTGCACAAATCTAAACGAATCTGTGTGTGTGTTGTGATGGTGAAAACGAGAATCCTCAACGCACCGTAACGCAGCACATGTGTGTGGAGGGATGCCGCATTGCTCCGTTGCACGAAACAGCTCACACTGCACGGTTACACACTCGCCCTTCACGCCAGTTGAGCAATACGCAGCATCTGGTTTCTGGGAATGTAAACGATGCGCTCGTGCTGAGATTGAATTGGGTTTACCGGCGATCAACCGGCGGATAGACAGAGAGCGAAGACGGCAGCTTTGATAGGGATTGCAAGCAATCGTTGCATAGCAGTGAGGGAGAAAGAACTCTTGTGTGCAAAAATATTGTGTTTCCCGCCTATTGCATATCCGAAAGCGGGAGAATGTACAAAAACATCTGCGAATGTTTTAAAAAAGACTCAGCGGGACACACTGTAAAAGCAACTGAAAGTCCAACGATACTATTGGGTGGTATGATGCTTTAGAAAGCAGTGAATAGAACACCGACAGAAACAGCGAAAGATGATGAGCTTGCATGCAACTGCTGTACGGTAAAGATGAGTTTAAAATTCAAATATGAATGTCTAGAACACTACAACGACTAACATTGCTGCAAAGGACCATTACCCAGCCATCACCAATAGCAAGCTGAAGTATGGTCCAACCAAAGACTACGCGTGTCGTACTATTTGTGCTTACTGTGTTTTTCGGAATATTTTCGATTGAATGCACTATCTGTCGATGACGATGAAAGATAAAGAATAAAGAATTTAAATGTAGAAACGTTGTTCGAATGCACATGAAGCCGGTGGCCGAAACTATCCGAAAGTCTTGTTTAATAGTAGTATTTTATATGAAGTACAAGTTTTCCTAGTTTCCAAGACTCATACACAAACTGTGTAATATAGCTTGATGAATGTTCCATCCAATTCTGAGCAGAATCTTAATAAGGTAATAAGCAAACTAGGGAGTAACAGGCTCTCTCGTAACTCTCTCATATAAGAGTCCTAGCTTTAGAAACGTGACGATACTCTATATCCAAGTGTAAATGCTCCAGGGCGATATTTCCTGACGAGTTTTCGGAGCTATAATACAACGGCGCACTGAGGGCTGAGCACTGAGCTTTAGAAACTTTTGACTTCTCGTCTACAACTCCTTGCAGTAGTTGACGTTTAGTAGCAGGTCGAGTCCTCTCGAGGATGTACTTTCCTACTCCTTCAAATATGCACGATATATATGGAGTGCCTCACCTACATCCCAACATCGATGCTTTTTATTAAAGGTGATGTAGATCGCCTCAGAAACCACCAGAAGCTTCCCAGGGACATCGTCTGAGGTATCTCTGCATTACCACGGATCTCTTTATCTCGACCGTTCAGAGTCCTCGTCGTCCAAAGATCCTGATGGTTGGGCCCAGATGTGTCAAACTCATTTCATTGGCGGGCCGCATTTACACATTTCCGATAATTTGCGGGCTGCAAAGTTGATCTTATTAAGAAAATCAATTTGGTTTAACTAAATACTTTTCAAAAATGTATAAAAGATTATCTTCGATATCTTACAATCAATTACATATGCAGTTTGGTCATGTTTGCGGGCCGCATCTAATGTCTAAGCGGGCCGCATGCGGCCCGCGGGCCGCCAGTTTGACATACCTGGTTGGGCCGAACAGCAACACGAGAAAGAGGAAGTTATTGCTAGCGTTTGGTGAGTATGGGTGAGTTGTATCCAGTTTTGCATGCAACTTGTACAATTTATTGCACACAACGAAGCGCTCAACCACTACACTAACAAGCGCCAAAGTGTTTCTTAGACCAAACAATTCTTCGTGTTTAAGGACTTACATCGCCATCGAGATTTTTTAATGTCTTTTATTAACCTCAAACGAGTGCTCTTCTTCTCTGCCGCATCTTAAGCAGCCCGTTCCCAAACCAAAAACTCATTCAACCTACTAACCCACTGCGTTCCTCCCAATATTCGATGTCGAATCAATAGTCGGCAGTCACAAAACGACACCAATCAGACGCAAAAGTAAGACAGCAGTGGGATAAAAACCAAAAGGGATGCGAACATCTTGCCGCGATAAGATAAACGGCCACCGGCAAACAAACTTGTACGTCATTTGGTGTCGTTGTTTGTTTCCCATCAATGCTTCCGGGCTTTGCGTTTCCCCTTTTTTCTTTTCTTGTGAGCCAAAAGTTTGAATTCTTCTGCCCAACCAACCATCCGCACCGCTATCCGAGCCATTTATCTTGATTGGCAAGATGGTAAAGCCGTCGATTCGCAAAAACAACCGGTATGGAAAAATCGTTGGTTGCTGGAAGTTCTGGCTTTTCTCATGGGAACTTACGAGTGTTGGTGGGTATGTGTGAGACGTTGGTGTGGTGAACCTCATGCCTTCCTGCTTTTGAGCCTGTGCATGGTTGTGGTTACGGGAATTAAATTATTTCACTATTTCGATTGAGGAACAATTTCCGAATAAATTACATGCAAGATTAAGTGTGTCTGTGTGTGGGAAGATCTTGTGGAAGGATCTGTATGTGTGTGTGTGTGTGTGTGCTTTCCCAAACTCTGTCCATCTCTTTAGCCACAGCATCCACACAGTCTCCTAAAGGTAGGCAACCTGCGTTCAGAGTCGTCCCTTTCAGACATTCCTCAAGAGAATGGGGAAACCCCAGAAACACGAGGACAAGCGCCGGGGGAAAAGTTTGACCATTTCATTTCGTGCCAGGTTTTCCGAGTTGTTGTGTTTGGTCAAAATAATAAATTGATCCCCAGAGAACTTGAACGGAAATGGGCTCCCCGAGATGAAGAAGCAAAAAACCAAACCTTCGGACATTCCTTCCCCTTCCGAAGCAAAGAGTAATTACCACGGGAGTGAAGAAGCACTTTTCTCTCTGTACCGAGCGGCGGCTGTGGGATGGAAAAGTAGGTTATAAGCTGTACGAAACGGTAGGATGATGGCGATTAAGAGTGCTCGGTTGGCATCAAAATGGCATCGCGACTTCTTGACCACGTTTAAAACCCTTGGAAAATGGCGACAGTGGGCAAAAACGGGTTTTCTCGACAAACCCGAAACTTTTCACCCGAAGGGCCGGGAAAACGCCATATGGCGTTTCAGTTTCACCTAACGTGAGTATCAAACCGACAGTATACCTCGCTAGAGTCTTGCAAGATCCTCCCCGCCTGTCAGCTCTGGTTGCGTGTGGCTGTACGAAACGGTAGGATGATGGCGATTAAGAGTGCTCGGTTGGCATCAAAATGGCATCGCGACTTCTTGACCACGTTTAAAACCCTTGGAAAATGGCGACAGTGGGCAAAAACGGGTTTTCTCGACAAACCCGAAACTTTTCACCCGAAGGGCCGGGAAAACGCCATATGGCGTTTCAGTTTCACCTAACGTGAGTATCAAACCGACAGTATACCTCGCTAGAGTCTTGCAAGATCCTTCCGGATAAGGATAACGCACACTCCATCGCACAGCAGAACCGAACCCTTTCACCTTCTCTCCCTCTCTCACTCTCGTTCTCTTTCTCGTCTCGAAGGTGAGTTGGGGGTGGCCTGTGGGATGGAAGTAAATCTTGAGAAGATTTATAATGACATTAAAAGTGTTTTATGGCCGCGTAAGGTGTGAGAGCGAAGCCTTTTAAGAAGGGAGCTAGCGAACCGGAGGGCTCTGGGATTCTTCACACACGCAACCAGAGCTGACAGGCGGCGTTTTTCCGGCAAGATTTTCCCCTTGCCACGAGAAGCGAGCGAAGGGGTTTGCCCAGCCCTCATCATCTAATGGCTCATGAACTGCCTAACCACAGTCCTGAGCGTAGGCAAACGAACCGGATCAATTTGGTTGACATCTTCATCCACTCGCTTGGTGGTGCGCTCGAGTGTCAGAACATTAACCATTCGCATCAATACATTAGCACGCGTTTTTCAGTGTGCTGTGTTACGAACAACAGACTGTGCGCTTAAAGTTACGTTTTACTCTAAACGGTTTATAATATAGATGCACCTGTTTTACGTATCACATACCTTTAGGCGTCATGTATTTAACGAACAATCTAACTAGGTATACAACTTGCATCACACACTTCCTGGAGTTGCTTCTCATTTTTATGCCCTTAAACAAGGGATTGCAAGCAATCGTTGCATAGCAGTGGGGGAGAAAGAACTCTTGTGTGCAAAAATATTGTGTTTCCCGCCTATTGCATATCCGAAAGCGGGAGAATGTACAAAAACATCTGCGAATGTTTTAAAAAAGACTCAGCGGGACACACTGTAAAAGCAACTGAAAGTCCAACGATACTATTGGGTGGTATGATGCTTTAGAAAGCAGTGAATAGAACACCGACAGAAACAGCGAAAGATGATGAGCTTGCATGCAACTGCTGTACGGTAAAGATGAGTTTAAAATTCAAATATGAATGTCTAGAACACTACAACGACTAACATTGCTGCAAAGGACCATTACCCAGCCATCACCAATAGCAAGCTGAAGTATGGTCCAACCAAAGACTACGCGTGTCGTACTATTTGTGCTTACTGTGTTTTTCGGAATATTTTCGATTGAATGCACTATCTGTCGATGACGATGAAAGATAAAGAATAAAGAATTTAAATGTAGAAACGTTGTTCGAATGCACATGAAGCCGGTGGCCGAAACTATCCGAAAGTCTTGTTTAATAGTAGTATTTTATATGAAGTACAAGTTTTCCTAGTTTCCAAGACTCATACACAAACTGTGTAATATAGCTTGATGAATGTTCCATCCAATTCTGAGCAGAATCTTAATAAGGTAATAAGCAAACTAGGGAGTAACAGGCTCTCTCGTAACTCTCTCATATAAGAGTCCTAGCTTTAGAAACGTGACGATACTCTATATCCAAGTGTAAATGCTCCAGGGCGATATTTCCTGACGAGTTTTCGGAGCTATAATACAACGGCGCACTGAGGGCTGAGCACTGAGCTTTAGAAACTTTTGACTTCTCGTCTACAACTCCTTGCAGTAGTTGACGTTTAGTAGCAGGTCGAGTCCTCTCGAGGATGTACTTTCCTACTCCTTCAAATATGCACGATATATATGGAGTGCCTCACCTACATCCCAACATCGATGCTTTTTATTAAAGGTGATGTAGATCGCCTCAGAAACCACCAGAAGCTTCCCAGGGACATCGTCTGAGGTATCTCTGCATTACCACGGATCTCTTTATCTCGACCGTTCAGAGTCCTCGTCGTCCAAAGATCCTGATGGTTGGGCCCAGATGTGTCAAACTCATTTCATTGGCGGGCCGCATTTACACATTTCCGATAATTTGCGGGCTGCAAAGTTGATCTTATTAAGAAAATCAATTTGGTTTAACTAAATACTTTTCAAAAATGTATAAAAGATTATCTTCGATATCTTACAATCAATTACATATGCAGTTTGGTCATGTTTGCGGGCCGCATCTAATGTCTAAGCGGGCCGCATGCGGCCCGCGGGCCGCCAGTTTGACATACCTGGTTGGGCCGAACAGCAACACGAGAAAGAGGAAGTTATTGCTAGCGTTTGGTGAGTATGGGTGAGTTGTATCCAGTTTTGCATGCAACTTGTACAATTTATTGCACACAACGAAGCGCTCAGCCACTACACTAACAAGCGCCAAAGTGTTTCTTAGACCAAACAATTCTTCGTGTTTAAGGACTTACATCGCCATCGAAATTTTTTAATGTCTTTTGATAACCTTAAACGAGTGCTCTTCTTCTCTGCCGCATCTTAAGCAGCCCGTTCCCAAACCAAAAACTCATTCAACCTACTAACCCACTGCGTTCCTCCCAATATTCGATGTCGAATCAATAGTCGGCAGTCACAAAACGACACCAATCAGACGCAAAAGTAAGACAGCAGTGGGATAAAAACCAAAAGGGATGCGAACATCTTGCCGCGATAAGATAAACGGCCACCGGCAAACAAACTTGTACGTCATTTGGTGTCGTTGTTTGTTTCCCATCAATGCTTCCGGGCTTTGCGTTTCCCCTTTTTTCTTTTCTTGTGAGCCAAAAGTTTGAATTCTTCTGCCCAACCAACCATCCGCACCGCTATCCGAGCCATTTATCTTGATTGGCAAGATGGTAAAGCCGTCGATCCGCAAAAACAACCGGTATGGAAAAATCGTTGGTTGCTGGAAGTTCTGGCTTTTCTCATGGGAACTTACGAGTGTTGGTGGGTATGTGTGAGACGTTGGTGTGGTGAACCTCATGCCTTCCTGCTTTTGAGCCTGTGCATGGTTGTGGTTACGGGAATTAAATTATTTCACTATTTCGATTGAGGAACAATTTCCGAATAAATTACATGCAAGATTAAGTGTGTCTGTGTGTGGGAAGATCTTGTGGAAGGATCTGTATGTGTGTGTGTGTGTGTGTGCTTTCCCAAACTCTGTCCATCTCTTTAGCCACAGCATCCACACAGTCTCCTAAAGGTAGGCAACCTGCGTTCAGAGTCGTCCCTTTCAGACATTCCTCAAGAGAATGGGGAAACCCCAGAAACACGAGGACAAGCGCCGGGGGAAAAGTTTGACCATTTCATTTCGTGCCAGGTTTTCCGAGTTGTTGTGTTTGGTCAAAATAATAAATTGATCCCCAGAGAACTTGAACGGAAATGGGCTCCCCGAGATGAAGAAGCAAAAAACCAAACCTTCGGACATTCCTTCCCCTTCCGAAGCAAAGAGTAATTACCACGGGAGTGAAGAAGCACTTTTCTCTCTGTACCGAGCGGCGGCTGTGGGATGGAAAAGTAGGTTATAAGCTGTACGAAACGGTAGGATGATGGCGATTAAGAGTGCTCGGTTGGCATCAAAATGGCATCGCGACTTCTTGACCACGTTTAAAACCCTTGGAAAATGGCGACAGTGGGCAAAAACGGGTTTTCTCGACAAACCCGAAACTTTTCACCCGAAGGGCCGGGAAAACGCCATATGGCGTTTCAGTTTCACCTAACGTGAGTATCAAACCGACAGTATACCTCGCTAGAGTCTTGCAAGATCCTTCCGGATAAGGATAACGCACACTCCATCGCACAGCAGAACCGAACCCTTTCACCTTCTCTCCCTCTCTCACTCTCGTTCTCTTTCTCGTCTCGAAGGTGAGTTGGGGGTGGCCTGTGGGATGGAAGTAAATCTTGAGAAGATTTATAATGACATTAAAAGTGTTTTATGGCCGCGTAAGGTGTGAGAGCGAAGCCTTTTAAGAAGGGAGCTAGCGAACCGGAGGGCTCTGGGATTCTTCACACACGCAACCAGAGCTGACAGGCGGCGTTTTTCCGGCAAGATTTTCCCCTTGCCACGAGAAGCGAGCGAAGGGGTTTGCCCAGCCCTCATCATCTAATGGCTCATGAACTGCCTAACCACAGTCCTGAGCGTAGGCAAACGAACCGGATCAATTTGGTTGACATCTTCATCCACTCGCTTGGTGGTGCGCTCGAGTGTCAGAACATTAACCATTCGCATCAATACATTAGCACGCGTTTTTCAGTGTGCTGTGTTACGAACAACAGACTGTGCGCTTAAAGTTACGTTTTACTCTAAACGGTTTATAATATAGATGCACCTGTTTTACGTATCACATACCTTTAGGCGTCATGTATTTAACGAACAATCTAACTAGGTATACAACTTGCATCACACACTTCCTGGAGTTGCTTCTCATTTTTATGCCCTTAAACAACCATTGTTATGTAGCTGATGTATTCTCGACTGTCTCGAGTAGTTGTTACATTTTTAATCACTGCGCTGTTTGCTTGTGGTTTTAGCAAAGTAAAGACGTTAAGCAGAGACTTAATAGAATAATTTCTTCCTAATCAGCATGCAAGTATTTTGCATGAGGTACTAAACTTATTTAATATGTTAAATGCATTGCTGAGTATAGTGTTGTGTATACGCCGCCTAAAGATATGCAACAAATGAAAACATTGCAATCGCATTTGCGCAGTCCAGGGGTTGGCAAAGTCTGCTAGCTGATTTTTGCTTATGCTTATACCTAACAGATCTCGTCGTCAAAGCACTAGATTTGTGTTTAAAATTGTTAATCCATCGGTATTTTTTTTTAAAGTAAGCTTCTTGGTAATTTCTGAAACCCTTAATGTGAATCGAGGTGTCCTAAAACTCTCGGGTACACATCAAGGTCAGACTTCATAGTACCGCGTATTTCTGAAAGAGGGCGCTACATGATTTCACGGGAATTAGTAACAATAAATTTAAACTCGAAAGATGATGGTATGATCGAATCTTCGGTATACACCCTAAACAGTGAAATCGGAAGGCCTACTATGGTTGGTTTAAGGGACTCGTGCCAACTATGATCTCTAGAAAACTCCAACAACACACACAAAATGCACGATGTATTGCACACTTGTAATGTACTATGTCAATAGGCTATGAGGACTATCTGTTGTTGGTGCATGAGAGCGTACAGAGATCCTGACGTTGATCAAAACCGAATACTACATGTATGTTCTACCAGTAAAGTGTTCGTCAGCGACTTTTTCGGTACAAGGGGTAGAGGAGCAAAGCGAGATGAAGTGGAGAGGAACCTGTCGAGAAAAGTGTGCCGAACCCTGGCATACCAACGGATTGAACTAGAGATGGGAAGTTCCGGCAATATCCCGGATCGGAGCTCCGAAGCCGGAGCCGATTCCGGATCACGATTCCGCGCTCCTTTTCGCCAATTCGCACATCGTACTATGGAAGAGAGAAATACTTCTACAAACTACAAACTACAATGATCCAACGGCGAACGTCGGGAGTACTGTACAAATTTATCTTTACCGAATAGACGCAAAACAGCTTGGCTTAAAATACGAACATTTTAAAATTTTCAGACACTTTGTATGCAAGAGTTTGCGTATTCGAGCAGCGGTGTCATTTGTGAAGGAGTGCTAGTTAAACAATCTACATTGGTGGGTAGTCAAAATCGGACACTTGATTTTTGGACGCTCTTACCAGTATACTAGAGTTATCAAAAATACTTTTTTCTATGAAGTTAACGGAGAGAAAAAGGAAAAATGTCCGCATTTTGAGCTGGGCATTCAAAGTCGGACACCATACAATGTTTTGAATAACAGCATTATTAATATTTAATATCATTTCCATTGGCATCCATTACAGCCTGTAATCTATTGGGCATGCTTTAGGCCAACTTTCAACAAAGCTTTTAATAAATTTTTCGCAATACTCGTTAAATATTTCTTCCAATCTTCTCAAATAGGAATGTTAGAGTTTTGCAACATTTGTTTTCAAGTCGGTACCGAATATTTTCAATGATGTTGTGGTCATTTGACTGTGGGAGGATTCCCAACACTGACGGCCAACTATACAAAAACTAAATTTGAGTCACCCATGCCTTATGCTTCCGATCATTGTCCTGGTAGAACGCATAATCACTTGCTATTCCCAATTGTTCTACACTTGATGTGTGGGTGTAATACGTGGCATTCTCATTTCCACGTACATTATCCATTCATCCAACACACTTTCGATGCCATATAACACCCTAACGTGATGAAACCTCTACGATGTATTACGGTTTTGATGGTGATTTTTTCATCATATACTTCCTAGGTTTTCTCTACACGTAGCTGTAGTCATCAGATCTTGATAGATTGATTTTTTCGTCTGTGAACCTGCCAAAAACAATAATAGAATTTATCATAATATGAAACACTTGTTGGTAAAAGCACTGGTATGGTTACCTTCAACCAAAATTCTAAATTTTTAACGATATACTTTATGGAGAAATCGAAAAGAAGCGCTCTGTTCTTTTCTGATATAGCTGGTGCTTTTATTGTCACTCTACCGAACAAATTGTGCTTTCTTAAATAACGCCAGATTTGTTGACGAATCTACATCAACGTCTCGAATATTTTTAATGTTATTTTTTAATTCAACACAGGTCAGGAAGCACTTAGTTTGAATTTGTCGCATCATCTGTCTGCCTTCTTTATACCTCATTTTGCGTTTTGATTCGTCATTTAAATTTTTATTTGCAATGCTACCCTCATTTTTATATATATATATTGATTATATCGTGGATTATAGATTTGCTTGTGTTTGTGATTGCATTAATTTCTCTGACACTTTTACCCTGATTCATGGTAGAAATAGCAATCTTTCTAGGTTCAACAGTTTTTTGCTTCAGTATTGTAGCAATATACTAATTAAACTAATTATCAAGTTGATAGTGAACGTATTGATACGTTCCAGCTTGTACCTTGTCAACATTTGTGCATATCATACGAAAATTGCTGGTACATCGAAGTGTTCGACATTTAATGCTCAGCATGATATACAGACTTTTTTCATTTGCTCCCCTATATTTTCGTAGAAAATAGCATTTTTGAATATCTTGTCAAATATCCGTGAAGAAGAGAAGTAGAAAAAGTCAACGGCAAAGTTTTCAAGTCGTTTTATAACTCTAGTATACTGGTAAAAGCGTCGCAAAGTGGCAAGAGCGCCCGAAAATCAAGTGTCCGATTTTGATTAGCTACCACTGTAAATCTTTTATACAAAGAAAAAACACATTCATTGAAAATGACTGTAAGTCTGATGAAACATCTCAAATCAGATAAATCAAGAATCATTTCTAACAGAAACCAGCCTCTAATCACAGATCAAATCAGCAGCGCCTATAGATGAATGAATCAAAACAAACAGCGAGAGAACGACACGAATCTTACTAGAATGTATTGACCCACAAATACAGCCATAACAAGTTTACCAGGATAAAAACGGAATCTGATCCGGAATCGGAATCGGGTCCGGAATCGGAATCGGGTCCGGAATCGGAATCTGATCCGGAATCGGAATCGGGTCCGGAATCGGTATCGGTCGGAATCATTCTTTCGGATCGGAGCGGAATCGTTAATGGGTCGGATCGGATCGGAATCGTTAATGGGTCGGATCGGATCGGAATCGCGATTCCGATTCCGAGCGCCCTTCTCTAGATTGAACAGTTTAAATTCGAAAACATACTTCGCACCAATTGCCTACCTTTAGGCGTAAAAACATAGTTGGTTAATCGTTAACTTAAAGCAGGAGCAATGCACGAATGGAAACGTTTTTATATTAAGATAAAGTTAAAAATTCTAGCTATTTTATAAAAAAAAAAACAACAACAAAATGGAAGAAACAACTATTAAAAATGATTTGTGAACTGTGTGCCGGGGTGTTTAAGCTGTGAAACACCACTGCCAAAAACCCAAAAACACTGCTTACGGTCATCGATTCGAGAAGGAAAACGCAAAACAGTGGCAGTACTTTTTCACGCGTTTTCCCCTTACAGCAACCGCGGCAAATGCGACAAACACCAGCACACAAATCATCCCGATAGTAGTTGGCAGTCGAGCATTCGGGGGTTTCAAAAAAAACATTCCGCAGCAAAAAACATCGCGCCCGGTTGCGAAACGGAGGTAGGAAAAGCGTCGGAAAAACGCAACAATCTCGGTATCCGCACGGGCGTTTTGGCATCAGGTCGGCCAGCGCCAGCAAACCCGGCCAGCGAAACGACACGGTACGAAGGTAAATTGAGTTATCGTATGGGCAATTAATTTTCTTCTCTCCCTCCCTCCCCCGTTACACCCTTTCCGCTAGCCCCTCACCCTTCCCTTTCCACCCGGGGAAGGGGTTCTGGGTGTCCGAGCGTACCTGGGCGACGAGTCGAGAATGACCATTTTTCCGACCGGTCTGTCCGCTTGGATCGTTTCGCCACCCGCTTTTGCCCCGCACTCCCATCGAGCATCCCAATTCCGGTGGTCAAACGATTGTAATTAATGGTAATCGATTTACATGTTTATTTAGCCTGAAAATAGATACACTCGAGGCAGAGCGTTCCTTAACCCGCAAACAAGCCCAACCCCAGACAGCCGGCCAGCCATGGTAACGCTGTTTTTTTTTTGTGGATGAGGAAAACGGTGGAAATCTGAACCAGTAAGCTTCGGGTTCAAAGCGATTGCTTGCACAAACACACACGAGAGAAGGACACAAACACACACACACACGAGAGAAGGACACACACACACACACAAATACGTACAGTATTATGCATTGAAATGTGTGCGGAAAAATGGTGAGCCAACGGTGATTAATTGCTAATTGCAATCGTCGAGCTACACAGGAGTTTTGTTTTGCCTTTTTTCTCATCAGCCGGAAAATCTTCCCTTTTCCGAAACACAAACGATCATCTATCGTGCCGAGCTGGGGAAAACGCGAATGGTCAAGCGAAATGCATGCGAAAGAAAAAACGCCACTCAACACAACCCAAGTTACGGGATGTTTTCCTTCGGATGGCTTAATTTCTTTCCGATCCAGAAAAGGAGCAAATGGAAAGGAAAACAAAAAGAAATTGAGACGAATCCATCCAGCTGGCAGGAAAGTTTTTCTCGTTAGGTTAGGCGGTTTTCACCCCACCCTCCCCCTAGCTGTTATATTGATGGTTCAATAATTAGTTGATTGTGTTGTTTGTTTATGAAGGGTGCGATTAAGAAGGGTTTGTTTTTGTGTTCAAATGTTCTTGATGCAATTGTTGATAATTTTAGAACGAAAACAGTAGTTTAAAAAGCAGATATGAAGGTGGTCTTACTCTGTTGCACGGCACTGTACGTGTTGAACCTTAGAACACAATTGTCCATGACTGCATTCATCAGTGACATTGGTTTGAAGTTAGTTTTGAGATTCTGTTTCCAGGGAGCATAAGGATGATGTTTTCTAAATCGTTAGTTTTGTAGAAGAATTGAGAAGATATGCAGATAATTGTTTCTGAGGAGTACTGGAGAAGCTAATTGTACAAGCAATTGAACAACTCTTACCTGTCGAGGTTCACTAGATCTAGATCCTGTATTTCTTTAATACATCGGACTATTTAGGCAAAAGTCCTTTAAGTTTTAACTAGACATTCAGGCATACCTCAAATAAGATACAAGACATGCGAGAGTTGTGAAGTCCCTATATACTACAGCTGATATGAGTCTCTTCTCAATATCATCAGAGATACAAAAGGCTAGTCTATAGCCCAAGTCTTGACTGGATATTCAGGTATTCTACTTGCCTATACCAACTATTAGGACTGCTGCAGAAGTCCTCTTGTTAGTCCGCTCATGGAATACCATCGTAGATTGACTTTCTGGCGGATGCATCGAAGATGCTTCTGAGTATCTTTCTTTCGAACGCTGCTCAAATGAATCCATGAGTTGTCTGACATATATCGTAGAGGTCTCGAAAGCGTATGTGAGTACTGAAACTACAAAACGTCACGACAGGTAATTAGATTGGAGAAGTTTCCTCAGATTTTCTTCCCGAGAGAGAGTTGGCGCGGTCCGGTGGTAGATGCGATACGGCAGAACCAGAGTTCAAGTCTCATCTGGGCCGTTCCCCCCCCATACTGGGGAATGACTGTCCAACTATGCGGTAACAATAAGTCTAGTAAGCCAAAAATGGCAGGCATGACCTAAGAAGTCGTTAGGCCAAGAAAGAAGAAGAATACATCAGAGAGATGAATAGTCTCACCAATCTGATCCAACAACGGATACATCTAGTCAACGAAAAAGAAGTCTCTATGCTCCTGCAAAATCAGACAGAAGATACCATGCCAGGTAATGGACTAATTCGTACAAGCGAGATGCTATTACCAGTCAACCAGGACTGAATTTCTCAATATGCCCTCCAGTGATTGTTTCAAGACACGCAGGACCTTAAAGGGGCTGATTATGTAGTGGCATTTGGCTAGCTTTAGGCGCTTGTTTGTGTATCGAATGCAAGAAAGTTGGTTCACCCTTTCCGTTAAAATGAGCCTTTGCCGGAGTAAGCAATTTCCAGCTAAACAGGCACTGATCAACACATCTGTCTTTGTCCTGCTGTTTGAATTACTCATCTTCGCCACACTGCCGAAGAAGATTCCACTTTTGCTCCTTTTTTTTTGTTGCCATTTATTCTCCACCAAACAGCACCGGGAAAACAAATTATTTTCCTGATCATTTTCCCATCATTTCCCCCCCAAGCAGAATATCATCACTCTCTCTCTCTCGCTCACACAATCCCTTACTCCTTCTGTTTTCTGTTTTCTTGCGAGCTCACCAAATCACATAATGAAAATGATGACAAAACATTATTTTCTTCACCACCCGCTTTGGCGGGTGTGCGCTCAAGAAGGTTGTGTGGGGTGGAAAATTAAGATCGATTTCCTGCCCAGCACGATGTGGAAACGGGCAAAAGCTGGGGACGGCAAGCGAGAAATATTTTTTTGTATTTATTTTAGTCTTATCCTCCTAATCTTCCTTCCTTTGGCAAACACCAAAGGTGATAAAAAATGACACTAATCTGGCTGGCCCTTCCCACTCAACCCGCCAGCCAAAAGCGACAATTTTTCCTGGTCACGGCACCAGCGAAATTGCCCTGGGACGGGAACGAGACGGAGCAGTGCGTTGATTTACTTCGCTTACGGTGCAGTTACTTATGGACGGTTCGGTTTTGCGCTCCCTCCTGTGTTGACAGTGTGTTGTGATGGGCGAGGAGGAGGAGGAGGAGGAGGAGGAGGAGGCGCCGGGGGGAAGAGAGGTGGTGATGAACGACATAAATCAGAGTATGGGGAGGTATTATTTGTTCCCATTAGGAGGATGTTTGTCGTGGATTTGTCTGGCGGCAGTTTTGGGGCCACTGGCAGACGATAGTTATGATTAGTAGTACCGGCGGACAAAAAGGACATTACTTTCTCGATACTTCTGTTGGTCCTTCCGGGCGACAATGAAGCCAATAACCTCACTTTGGAGAGTATTTGTAACAGTGGCAGTGACAAACGAAATGTAAAGCACTTCAAGTACAATCTATAGTTGGCGCCTAAATGGATGCAATCTGACGAATAGTGTGAGATCGGTCCGCAATTTGAAAAATTTTAAATTTCTGTAAGAATATGATTACATAGTGGGGTTCAACTTTTGTTCTATTAAGGGGTTTCAACCATCAACCAACACTAACGAGCAACGAGACCAACTAGGCTAGGCTTTTGAAGCGATGCCATCGGGCGGAAACACTTCGTTCCAGCGGCGTACAGCGTTCCGAGAAGTCTTTTCGGTTGGTGTGCGGCATACATTCAGGCGCTTAGCGTACCCGATTCGGCTCGAACCGAAGCGAATCGGTTACGGTGGCTGCAGCGCTTACACTGATGCTGGTTGAACGTACGGAAACAAGCCGCTCATACAAACAAACACATGTTGTTGAAGGATGACGTAAAAAAAACACACACTCTGATAGGCCTGATACGGTTGTGGAGCTTCAAGCGTGGCGTTCATGATAGGTAGCACAAAAAAGAGAACAAAAAAAAATCTCGGAAATCACTACCTCTCTTCCAGTTCCACTCTATCCCCTAGCTTAACCCTTGCCTGCAGTCCACAAGCGATAATCGGCCTGTTATCTGCTTTACACTTCAATCACTTTTGGGCGCACACTCTGTACCGAACGTGGTACAGGAGTTGCAGCGCGTTGTGGATGTTACAAGGCTAGAATCATTATCTTGATGTTAGGATTTCGCGCACAAAAAAAAACAATCCCGCTTAATAGTCGCGTTCCACCATGTTTTGTTTTCCTTTGTGCAGTGATTTTTTTATTGTTCAGCCCTGCATGCTACGAAGTACAAAGCGATTTCATGCGGCTGATTAGTATAAAAGCTGAAACGTTTAAATCCAAATGAGGCTTCCTGGAGTAATGTTCCTAAACCTTGTTATTGATTGAGCTATAAGTCTATGAGACATGGCGAGGCCTTGATAGTCTTTAGCATAGTTTAGTAGATACAAATCCCATGAACAATATACTTTCAGAGGTTTAGCAGGGTCAAAGTCAGGTACTTTATCTGCGTCGTATTGATTATTTATCTAATTTTATGGATCTCGCATTTTACTTGAGTCTACGCCTATGTTTATTGTGGCCCTCAAGAACCGTAATAGCTGCCCTGAAAATTTCTGTACTGCTGCATAGTTTTATAGACTTCGATGACTTCAAAATGAAAAAGCATTCCTTGGGAACCTTCCGATCATTTCTGGAGGATCTATCGAAGAGCGAAGACTTGATTGAAGGTCTATTTTCCTTAAAATGAACACCTTTGACATTTAGAATATACTCTGGGAACTATTCCAATAGTTTCTTAATATCTCAAATGCTCGTCATCAGCCAATGTACGATAGCGGCTAACAGAAGCAACTCTACCATCAGCCGATCGCAACCATCACTATATATTTTAGCTGAGTGATGCTATTGATGACTTCATCCAGGTTTGATCGACTCTCCATCTGTTATTCTGTTCCAAATTAATGAGCAGACCTGTCTTCATTTCTGCCTGATGCTAGAGAGGACCATCCGAGATTCGAAGCTGAAAACTTCGGGGACTATCTTCTATAACTCAATCCAGTTCCTAAATCACGCTGAAGCCTTAACTATAATAGGTTTGAGGCTCTCCTATTCGTTTGAAGTCATCCAGTACTTCAGCTGTCTAGAGTCAAATGTCAGCACAGACAACAGCATAGATGTTGGAATACGTACAAGAGTATTGACTTCTCCATACAAATGAATAACGAAGCTAAACCTGGTGAGACAAAGACTCTGCTCAAAACGAAATGTAATAGACGAGCTCTAGACAACCCGGGTGCTCTCACCACAGCCCCGGAAAACCTTTTTGGCCCTTCACATGAACAGACGAGGCGTGGTAAACCCAGCATGAGATTCAGATCTTATTCGGATGTTCAGTGATCACTTATCAAGCTCCTGTTTGTATGCAATCCACACGCCATAAACGAATGGTTGTTTCTATTTAAATGCTTAATTTTACTACCTTTTGTATGTTTTTTGAAGCGGTTTCGTTGCTCTACTGTTCATAACTTAACATAAACCCTTTTTTGCTTTGTCTCCACAAGGATCCATCCCCCCCCCTCTCCCCCTTCACATCCTCCCCTACCAAGTCTCATCCAGTGCAGTGCTGTAAGCTTTGGCTACTCGGCGTGGAATAATATAATTCTGATAACAGCTTAATAATTAGTTTGTTAAAGTAATTTATCTTAATCTTTATGGCCTGCGCATGGGCACCCTTGCCTGTCGCCCTCTTGTTCGCCTTTCATTCCCATCCCTTGCCCTTGACAAAAGAGTCCCCGGAACGGTCGTAACATGTTCCGAGAAAACTGTGTGTCTTCGGACACAGTTTCTGTTACCACCCTTCGCTTCTTGGGAACCGTTCCGCGAAAGCCCCGATCGGAGAAGGAAACAAATGACCGAACAACTCCCATACCGAACGTCCACCCCTTTTTGAAACAATCCCCCTTTGCCTTCTGTCTCCACTCTTCGCCACTGCACGCCACAGTCCGAAGGGTAATTTGTGTTTAAACAAACTACCCGTTCCTTAACCTCATATATTATCATTATTATACCGAGCG
>KZ064044.1:0-16156 GCA_002091835.1 Anopheles maculatus | reverse complement strand
TGGCTGCTGTTGCTGGTTGCACCTTGGGACCTTGTCAGTTTGTTGGATCCGAAGGGCAAAATCAGCAGCATCAGCAGCGTGCAACCCCAGTCCGTGTCGTTCGCGTTGCTGAGATGTTTCGATTGAAGATTACGCTAATTGCAGTGCTAAGCGATCAGCGGAGAAGCTTCCAAAAGGCCAGAAGCTCACGGAGCTGTACGCGCTCGGATGGATGGATATTGCTGCAGTGAAATAATAAATAAAAGTAAAAGAAACGCTCCACACAGCGTGTAGGTGATAGGAGGGTTCGAAGTAGAAGAAACAAATGTCCTTCCTCTTGTCGGTACGAAGAGTTGCAGTGTTGACCATTCTTCTCGTAGTACCAGGCGTTTCCGCCAGATGGCCTGATCACCACCGTCTTGGTTCAGGAATATCCCACTGGGTTTTGTGGAGAGCGACCTTCCTAACCTTTTGCTTCTCCCGCCGTGATCAATCGGTGTACGCAGTGTTCTTAACGCTTGAGATATTGATTATTGAAGGCACGAACCACCGATCGGCAGGGAGGCAAACCAATTAGCCCGAATGCGTTCTTGGCGGGTGATGGGCGGCCTGCTGGGACATCGCCAATTTTAACGTCTTCTTCGCGTGGACTCCTCCGGTAGCCATTTGCCTGTCGGATTGGTATCCGGTGCCTCGCACGAAGTGTTCACGCGATGCCCTAATCGATCCGCAATCCATGCGTTAGGTGGATCAGCAAGACAAATGATATGATCGATTTCCTCAGGCCTAACCTTGCCGCTACCGATTGCTCTAAATCGTGTGTGTCTTTGTCGAGCACAGCATCAAAGCAAGGCACCGATAGTGGAGGTCTCATCAGTGTGATTGCTTCTGGCAGGGTCACTACCAAACGCACATCACATCACAGCGTACCAAGCGATTGTCAGGAAGTCATCGGCACAAGTTGATAGTTTCGATCGTTGACAGTTGAGAAGCAATTAAACTTCAATCTGAAGATGGCGAACAAGGATGATTTCTGTGTCGCGTTGTTTGTTTCGCTGCCATTTTAGGTTTGGTGGACAATAATTAAAGAGAATGTCGACGATGTTTCGCCGCTTCTACTGAGATGACATTCGTTAGGATCGATGCTAAAGCTAGAAGTTATTTCCATCTTTACATATTGTAAATCGGAAACTAGGTTCTCTTAAGTTCCGTGCGTCAAAAACAAAACCTTGTGCGACTTTATTTTGTCAACACTGCAAGTCCGTCACACAAAACATCATTTGATCCGTCCGCAGCACCTGGTGTGCAGCAAGTCGATTAGTCTAGGTTCCTCTGAGGAACCTCTTCAAACTCATCCATTCCGTACGGTTCACACACAAACCCCGTCTAGCTAGGTGATATTTAGCACAAAACCCCGTAATGATTAATAGGTTCCACTCGAAGTCAATCGGAATTCGATTTGTTTGCATTAATCTTGGCCGGGTCTGTTGTTCCACACGCTCGCGCATGTGTTTGTGTCAATATTTTTTTTATCTTTGCGCACGCTCTTCTTCCCGCACATTCCAAGCAAATCGATTGTGATGGGCTTCTTCTTATTCTCTCCTCATCTCTCTCTCGCTCTCCCCGTCTACCTTCACTCAAGAGGATCCGAAATATATGTCGTTTTGGCTTCGGAAAGGAATGCTTTTCGAGGTTGGTACAGGCGGAAACAAAAGACTCGGTCTCAAAGCGACGAACCTTCCGAATTAGGAATGTTCACTCGAGAGGTCTGCTTCTTCAATTCGGGAACTGTATGGAAAATTGTTTTGACTTTTGACTATGGCACTGTTGGCCACTTGGGCACACTTTGAGGCGTTCGATCGGTGGGTGGTCAAAGCGAATCAGTTAAAGCCACCGGGGTTTGCGAGAAGTGCGATAGCTTCGATAGGTCGGTAGCATCGCTCAATAGATTCGTCTTTGGAGGTCCAGTCGAAGGTGAAACGTCACCGGTTGGGGCCGGAGATCTTTTGGAGAATTCGGTGAAGATGTACGCATGATTGATAGTAGGATGTGTTGTTGGTCGGCGATCTTCATCTATTAGTAAGCGGGGTTTTTCAATTGACATAGGATGTGTTAATGAAATCAAATGCTTGTTGGGATGGGATTATTGCATGTCTATTCGGAAGGAAGCTAACAATAGAACTTCGCAAATCCTCAAAATTGATCCGATCTCACATGTTTCCTTTTAATTTGCCCAATCGATAAAACTCACATGTTCGCATCCACGCTCACTTTCCCATGAGGGAGAAGGCGAACTTTTTATCATTCCACATGCGTGAGAATGCAATTGCTTGCTTGCGTGTGCATGTTTGATGTACACGTGTGAGCAGCGGGGCGTCATTTGCATAGCGCCCACAAAAAAATGGTTTCATTCCCCAAACGTTTGTTTGCAGGCGGCATGTGGTTTCGATACACATGTAGATTATGTAGCTGCATATTTTACATGCTTCATTGTTGCATACTGTGTCGCTCGCATTTTTGACTTGCGGCCATTATGCTCGGTCCAAATTCTGAAGCGTTCCCTAAACTGGCGTTTAGATCGCCTTGTCTTTGTGACGCTACATACGAGTGGGAGTGGTTTCCCGATTAGCCTTTAATGGGCGATTATTCGGTGTACATGACACTCTCAAAGTTATAATAAAAAAACCAAGCCAAAACCACCACACGAGGAAGATTACGAGGCTGAGAAACAAACATTTAGCTGCGCAGCAAACGCGCTAGGGTGCTTAGCGTGTGTTGAATTTCCCATGCCGTTTTTTTCGCGTGGCTTTAGTAGCTAGTGACATGAGTTATAGAGCAATAATTGCTAGAGTGTTTCGTGTGTTTGGTTGCCCTTGGGCACATTTGATTTGCAAATTCCGGAAGGTTTCCAGCGGTAGACGTTCCTCGTTAAGCATGGGCAGTAGTTGACTGTGGAGTAGTGGCAGCATAGCTTTCGACCTGCTGAGTTCTGTAGCATCTTTATTACGGGCAGCGAGCCTGGGAAGTAAAACAACCAAGCGAGGTTTGGAGTGTGTGTTTCGTTTTGACATTCATTGATGAACAAGCCGTTCAAGATGAAAGTGAAATCTACTGCGCCTGTGTTCCAAAATGTTAAGAGATCTTCACACCTTTTGCTTCTGTGTGGTGACTGCGAAGCGGCTGCAGAAAATAAAGCAATTATAACAACCTCCAACATGAAGCGCAAAACGAAGACGATTTATCTGTTAAAATCGATCATATGCAGTTTTGGTTTTTCGCTCGTCCTACGCGTGCGCCTTATTCGGAGAGCTTGCTCACCAAACAAGATCTACCTTGAAATTGTGTTTGAAGAAGTACACGCACTGTGTGCACGGTGCAAACAGAAAATTGAAAGCGATCTTTCCAATTCGCGCCGGCTGTTATACGACAGCGTGTGCCAGCCTGGCCAATTGGCATTCCAAGTGACCCTCGCTTTTTTGTGTTTTGCTGACCACATCAGCACGTTCAAATGCGCAAGTGTAATGGCGCGTACGATTGCGCACTGTTCGGGCTAAAGAAATGACAACTTAGGCAGTGGATGAAGAAAGAAATAGGCTCCGAAGAAGATTCATCTTTCACCCTTAGCGAGCGCGTCGGTGTGAGAAGTTTGGCAGAAGGGTGGAGGAGAGAGGCGGGATGGAGGGGAAGGTGTAGGTCGAAGCTATTATTTGCCTGACACACAGGTACACGCGAAGGAATGACACCGATGAAGGCGACATGGATTTGCGTGTTGTGGCAACGCGAGTGTGGATCACCCGAGGGTTTTTGCTTCGAAATACGCAAATCAAACAAACGGTTTTGCCGATAGCCGATAGGAATGGGAGAAGGGTGGTGAAAGGAAGGGGAAAAGGTGAGAGTAAGAGAGGGAATGTTTATAATTAAAACATAAATTTGATCTCTAACCTCTGGCAAATTAGCGAGATTTGTTCGTATCACTGCAAAAGGGCAGTGTTGCCAGACCGTACGCAAGCGAGCGTTGAAGAAGTAGTAGTGGCTCTATCCTATCCCGCTAAGGCTGTTGATTTTGGTAGGTGAATGTAGAGGAAAAAAAGGAATAAGAAAGGTGCCCAATGCAAGCGAGGAGCGAGGGCGTACGCGTCAACATAACATCGGTGAGGTTCGTCGCTTGGCGCGTTTGACATGGCGTCAAAGTCGTTAAGGAAAACATGCGATGAAGAATACGACATCGGTTGTCGATATTAAGACGGCAGAAAGAAAGAAAGAGAAGACGGTGAGGACGTTTGAAAAATCAGCTGACTGCACATTCCGATTCCAACGTTTTTTTTTTGGTGGTCTGTTTCGGGGCATTAGTTTTAGCATGGTTTTGCGACTCACGAAGCGAGAGCGAACCCCCGGGTCCTTTGAAACGGGGTATTGTAACGATGGTCCGTGTGTGAAAGATGAAGGTTCCCAAAAGTCACGTTATACAATGGGTGTGTGTGTGTGTGATACGGTGTACCGAGTCAACGGGTCCTGAGCAAACGAGCGATTGATTTGGTGGATGCGTCCCGGTTGCGAAGGAACTTCTCGAAGAGCATCCTCGTGCGTTGGGCGATTTGTTTTCCCCCCCCAAAAAAAAACAGTCCCCAACCCGACCCAACCCGATGAGAAAAAAAAAATGCTGACCAGGAACTTCACCGCATGGGGGTAATAGCCCTCGGTTCGGTCATTAGGCCGGTTGCCAATAATCTAATTAAATGAATCAATCAAAAATTCAAATTTCTCCATCGTCCAAACGGAACGGTACGGGACGCGTTTTAGGCTTGCTGCTGCGTTGGCCCATACGGGAATAAAAGTTTAACAAACGGGCGATAAGGACCGGTCGGACGATACGGGCGTGAAATCAACACCCGCCAGTTGTCACTGGATAGATGGGGCGTCTTATCTCCCTCACAATGTCTATCATAATCCGCCCGTCCATCCGTTTTGTTACGGACAATATTGCGGCCGATATGGCGCAGCCCGCGATATAACCGGCGTGTGGGTTTCGATAGACGAAAGACTGTTGATAATCTGCGGCAGCAAGCGACGAACCTCTCGATCATCAACCCAACGTGACAACGGTCCAGCAGAAAGTGTTACATTAAGAGGTCACCGCTCGGTGTTCCGCACGGTTTTAGATGGTGCAACAGGTTAAATATCTTGTCCCGACGGGAGCGTATCCAGCCGGGTGCTGGCAGGCAGTAAAACGGCACGGTTTATGGTGCATTCCGGTGGCTCTTGAACCGTCTAGTTTTTTTTTTTTCGATGGTGGATAGGTGTGAAATCGTGCAAAACTGTAGAGTGGGGTAATCGATCCCAAGCGGACGCTACGGTGACGAAAGTGTGGCTGCGACTTCTTGATCTTTGGAACGGAACCCTTGCAAACGTAATCGTGTCCATCGTGCCGGTGACAATAATCGCTCGCTAGCGGAAGATAAATTTTCGCGGCAACACCCTTCGCCAACTACCTGCTCGATCGGATCGTCGCGATTTTGTGTATGAGTAATGTCGATGTATTGCAACACCTTAGCGTGGTAGTAATGGCTTGTCCTACTAATCGGAATGCTATAAAATCGGTCGGTTTAAGGTTGGAGCGTAGTGCGGGCCCACGCCAATGTAGTTTTAATTATGATGAAACAGCCGTTCGGCTTCGTTTAGCAATATTGAGCAATATTGGTGAATTATTCTAACAACTGTTTGTCAATAAGGAATTAATTACGCATCTTATCTCGGGTCACTAAGATAAATTCTCTTACTATAATACCCGATCGCTGCTTGATCAATAGGAGGCGATCGTTTCGTTACCATATTATGGACATTAGCGTAGCAATAGACATTTGCATTCACGATCAATAAAGCAACATAAAACACGATTATAGCGCACTATACAAATACCCTTTTTAGACGTTCGACGTAGACGGGCAACAAACCTATTGAACAAGGCTTTATTGTAAAGTTCTAACGCAGCCATACTTCATTTGACATTTCAATCGTACGGTTACGGCCATTAGCCGGCTCCGTGTGACTTCATTGTATCGCGTGAGGAACATCTCAGAGAGAGAGAGAGAGAGAGAGAGGCATAGTGTGCTCGATGCACTGCTTTAACCTAGAAGAAGTGACCTACAAGAATCCAGCAATTCCACCAGAAACAAACCTCACAAAGTTGCACACCAAATGTGACAACGTACCCAGACGAAATTGAATCCGAGTCCTCCCGACGGTTTTGCCGGCGACGCCCGTCAGCTGGACTCGGTGGTAAATGTTTAATCATACGGATAGTTCAACCCAGGGTGAAACTATCACCTCCATTTTTTTTTTCGCCGTGGAGATGGTTTTACTGACCTACTGAGTACAGCGAGCCAGCGTCGATTGCATGAAAGTTTCGAACCAGCACGAAGAGTGTAGCTGGTGGCGCCACCGGATCGATGGCGGCAGACGGTACTAAAACTGAATATCTCGCATTCGCTCGACTCCGCTTGGATGGTTTCGTCATCGAACGCTGATCCGGCGCTCTTCTGATAGACATCGAACACATCGTCCGAAGTTTGGCGCTTCATCCGAGGATCGTGTCGGTGTCATAAATAAGCATTCCCTTGGTGTCCTTAGACGAGACTCCGCAAGAGGAAGGCATTCGAGATATCTTTTTTTTCGGGGGTGTCTTCTAAGGTGAGGTATTCTCGTGGGAAATAGTAGTGTGCGGTCACCGGCGAGGATTGCTTTCTTTGATAAACAGCGTGACCAGTTCGGTGTCAACACAGCACATAAATCATCCTCGCTCGTTGAAGCGCAGAACCCTATTTTGTCGCGAGATTCATCGCATGGCCGGTGGTCCACGTTGCGTCCAGCAGGTCTCGATAGCATCAAACGGTCAGGCCAAAAATTGTCCGCAGCTTTAATTGAAATACCGTGGTGGATGCGTCGCGCACACTTGTTCGACTGTTAGGTGGGAGAGATCGGCGATTGCAGCGTATTACAGTTCTTGCATTCCTTCGGACAACCTGGCAACCGTAAGGGACAAAGTGCGACAAGCCGCCGATCCACACCGGCAACGATTATTATTTATTAATTAGGCAATAAATCTCTGGCACCACCGCCGGCAAAGTGCCTCGCAACACGGCGTGACTGGCGTTTTGTAGAATGGCCATATTTCGGACGCATCGCACACGCACCGTCGATCGTTTAATGTGGAAGATGCAGCAGTTAGAAGTCTTGAGCCGTTCGGTGTCGTTTGCAGTGTTTTGTGCAGCGTTACGTTGAAAAACGTAAATTACCATCGATTCGGACAGGTCCACCGACAGGTCCACCGACAGGTCCTTGCGGCATTATCGGTGAGTGTGGAAGCGTGAACGTGCAGAAGAGATACTGGGACCGGTCGCATCACTTGACAGTAATTAATATCGTTTTATTTTGAATTTAATATTCATTACGCCGGCCCAGGGAAGCTTTTTTTCGGTGTGCGTGGTTACCGTTTGCCGATGGTACGAATTTCAATTAATGCGCAAAGTTGATTTTCCTGAGAGCTGTCGGTGTATGTTTATAGCGACGAGTTGTACAAATCACGAGAGGAAACTTAAACTAACAGCCCTGTCAAATGACTGAAGTATACTGGATTATGATGCTGGATACTGCACTCAACGCAACTTAAATTCAAGGGTTATCTCCTAAATCGGGATAAAAACAAGAGAGATATTCGGTATTGGAGAAAGTTTTCTGAACAAACAATAACTCGCAGAAAAACTTCCTATTAAATCTTCTTTTTCAGGTTATCTTTGTAGAATGGCAGATAAGGAAAAATGACAGTCTTTCAGACACGATTTTTGATTAACGACAACAGAAACTTGGATAGCCATAAATAGGCAGGAAATTCTAGAAGAGCAAGCGTTGAAGCGTTGGTGAACGGTACATCTTGCTGATTTGATGTTGATGTTAGAAGAAGAATGTTAGAAGATCCGACAAAAATAGCAATTTCAAAGGTAAACAAATAATCAATTCTAATACAACGTTCTTGATTGCACAAGTTCCCAGAGCAGCTGATAGCAATCAACCATCAACCGAGGGGTGCAATAAAACACATTTGGCAAGGTCCGGGGAACACTTGGCCCAGATCATTTGCAAGAAGCGTCATAAAATGACGTCATTGTTGAGGTGAAGTACCTACTCGCGAGTGAGAGGGAATCGAAGAGGACGTCAAGAATCAAGCACCGGTGGCACCATATCTGGAACGGTTTGCGGAACTCCGAACCGGATCTAACGTGCGCACAGTGCGAAGAATGCCGGGCCCGAATCAGGCGAAGAATCACGCGTGCTGAAGTTATGCTGCTTCTTCAGAGTGCGAAGCAACAAAACATCACCACCACAGCTGCAGAGAACGAAACTGGTTTAACCGTCCACCGATGACGAAAGTGCCGTAGGCATTCGCAAGAAGGATTCTGGTTTTATTTTTAGTTCTTCGCTAAAAAAAACCAACCAACACGGCGAGGGAACGCCGCGGATAAACAAGGTCAAAATAAAGCGGCAGTGATGTATTTCGGCAGAACGGTTGTAAATTATGTCCCGGTTGGTAACGTCTGTTTTGACGATTGCGCGAATTCGATGGCGATGGAGTGGCGAAGTGGGATGACTCACGAGACTGAAGTCGATCAAAACAAAAGAGCGAACGTCAAGGAAGCAGAACACTGTCGACCGCAGCCGGACACAAAACGGACATGTTACTATCAAATGTTTTATGGATGCTATATATTTTGGGGCGTTTTATGGTCGAGTGTTTTTTCCGAGGGGTTCTAACATTGATACGAACGTGGTGTGTGGATGAGGATGATCTGCGTGAATGATAAATGTGTTTAGGGCGAAAGCACAATTTGAGGACGTGCCGAGTTCCTGGATTGGGTATAAATTAAGGCGCTTTAATATCCGCCTCAACCTACTCCCATCGCGATGAAATATGGCTACTCTCTCAAGTGCTTCGGCTTATAGCTTTCCCGGGATGGTCTGCATTTCGCTGGACGTGGAAGATCGCTTTTTTGTTGTTGTTTGCCCGTCTCGAGATTAATATACCAGTAGCAGGCAACGTGTGCGAACCGATTAATTCGGGTACTTCCCACACTCTCGACCTTACAAATGATTGCGCAGTGTGCTTGAGGGCAGAGCGAACGATAAACGCGAGAAGGTACCGGAACTCTCTTTCGCTTTGGATGCGTTGGAGGCCCCCCGGTAAGGGTTCTTTAGCTTGTGTGTGCCGTTTTTTTTGTTTTGTTGGGTACGTTGAAGCTGCAAAACAGACATTGGATGGACCCAAGTTCAGTGACTTTTGTTTTTGAGTATTTTGGGAAAGGTAGGACTTCCCCAGTGCTCTGAACACCCTTGACAGTGGAGAGCTTTAAGTAGAATTTGGAAGCGTTTCAGATGAGCTCAAGGTGTGTTTCCTCCCCAGCTGTATAGCGTGATTCACCCCACACAGCAGCTTAGAATTGGTCATAAGTAGTGGTTGGCCGAACACTTGAGTATCGCTTGTCGTGTGGTGAACTTTTCGCGCAATTCCTTGAAGATTTGATCCTGCAGATCAGATGCTCTCTGTAAGGTAAGGCTGGAAGGTGAAGTAGACAGAGTCTAGTCGCAAAAAGGCCTTTTTCGGTGCCTCTGCCACCAGACAGACCAGTGTTCCGGGGCGGCCGAAGGCGGATCATTGATGACCTCCAGCGACACGACGTCAGCCGTCTCGACGCAGTGCGGTTGAGTGTGAGGAAGAGTCATGAATGTATAATGCATTATCATTATGATTGATCACTTTGCCATCTCTAATCGTTCAATTTGGCATTTTTGTCCGTTCGCAGGCTCCGGTTTCCTTCTCCGGCAAGACGACACCAACCACCGCGCACCGTCATCGCACCGTGTTGTCGTCACAGGCTTTTTGGGACAGTCTGGCGGGCTGTCGCGTGAACGGCGGAACAATTGGTACCCCCGGTAATGGGTGCGATGGATGGTGTCGGAATAGCTTTTACAGAAGGTGTTTACCACATCCAGGTGGTTGTCGCGAGCTGCGAAGAGTGTACCAGAGCTACTCCGCCTCTTAACCGTGAATCTAAATGTCATCAAAACAGGCACGCATGGAATTATTAAACGTTCGCTTGGGGTGTTTTGTTGGTGTGGTGCTCCTGATGTTGCGGTTGACTCCGTGCTGGACTTTCCGCCAAGGGAAGCTCTTCGCTCTGCCTAAAACTGTGAACAAGGGTTCACAGAGACACTGAGGTTACGTTTTGCAGAATGATGAGGCGCGTGACAATCTGATTGAAGAAGTAGAACACAGACGAAGTCTTCTACGCGGCCGGAGGCGACCTTGTTCGAAACGAAGACTTGGCTGGGTTGGGGAAGTGTGGCATTTCGTGATAAATTATGATTTGATTTCAGATTACGCGACCGTAAGCGATTTAAGGCTCTTGATGGTTGGCACGATCGAAAGGGTAGAAGGACGCAGAGGACGCGAGCTAATGAGTTTATTCAGATGCGCCGAGACTCCGGTCGCTCGTGATGGATTATTACGCTTGTGGCTCAATTATGTTGTGCTTCCTGCTACTTGTTACGATACCGGTGTGGAGGTTTGAAGTTCAACAGTCTCTTGTTGGAGAATCGAGTGTCTTCCTCATTCCACAGACATCAGGGTGATGAGGGTGATAAGCTTACACAAAGGGGGAGGACGGTTTTCTCATCTCCATCGGAATAAATGAATTAATTTGATTGTAACAGATTAAGCATTCACTTGAACCGAAGATATCACTCATCTCGCATAACATGTCACGTTTGTTGGTTTCGTCCGAAACAGAAAAAAAACCTCAAGAAGGCCACACCAAACAGTCGGCCTTTTGTCTTAATCCAACGATTGATTGGTGATTCCAATGCACCGGAGGGTCAAACCTAAGGCCACCCAAGAATGTCTGTTGCACGTGTAACACAAAACCCACAAAGTTGCTGATTCCGATAAAAAAAAAACGATTCATTAGCAGCAATTTGTATTCCCGAATCGATTACGAATCTCACGCAAGATCACGATACGGCCGATATGATGGATACACTCGCCCTGATGGCTAATAAAACCGAAAATGCCAGCTAAAACGGACGACCGAATGCAACTTGGACGTTGCGGCTCCAAACGGTTGCGCCTGCGTTGCCCAATGTCTTAATTAAAAATCTCTCATGCCCAGAAGCAAGCGGCACTAAACTAGCCGGCCTAATCTTCGGGAGGGGACATCCCAAGCCCGCAACAACGGTTGCTGGAGAAGAAAAGCGCAGCATGACGTACCGCGTTTGGGAAAGGGCCCCAAATGTTGTGGCTTGTGACGTAGCTGGGTATCATAATCCCAAAATTAATTCTCCACGCCTTGCAGGTGAAGGACGTTGATGGTTGGGCGTTTTGTGTGTTGGTGTGGAATCGTTACCACCTGTGGGGTATCACATTTCAAACGTGCTTTAATCTAGTGGCAGTATTAGCCTGCATTCGTTCTGTTGGTCGATCATGTGCGATTCGTTGCGCACAGTGACGAGTAACTTGTAGCGTTGTTGCTAATTCTCATAACTAAAAAAAGACTCTGCCCATAATATCAAGGTAAACATATTAAAATGTAAATAGTGCTCAAAACCTGATATCTCTCTGAGAGACTGTTCAGAAGTAGAAATCTCCCCAACATTTCCTTTTTGGTGAACTATCGGAGCATAGGTGATAATTAATGGCTTTCCGTTGCTAAACGATCAATAAGCTTCGATTTCGCTTAAGAAATGAAGAAAAAAACGGTAACACTTTTCAATCAGCTTGTTTCACCGGATGTAATGGATAAAATTCAAATTCGCTGCCTTTTATCAAACCGCTAAATTGAACAAGCTCAGGTTCAACCGACTTATTGGGGTAGCTTTGACGGCAATATTTTAATGGACCAGACCAGAGTCTTTAGATTCAGTTCCCACGTCTCATGTCTTTCGCATTGTATTGCAAAACTTTTCCATTTTTTATCATCCTAATAATGTTGAAGGTAGTGGAGATTTGTTGTCTACATAATTCGCCAACAACAACTGTAAAAAAAAAATGCATAATGGAAAACTTTTATTTAAAGTTCCAATTGGCTGTCTATTTTCGTAGCTATTATCGCAAAACAAAAAATACAGTTTTGGCCCCCGTGTATCGATTGTCCTTCGTTTCGGTTAACATGATCCGAAAACAAGTTCCACACGATCGAAACTGGTTTGCATCCTCGGATGTGATTAATTCTAGTCAATCATATTTAAATATGTTTTGCAGCATGTTTTGCTAATTTTGATGGCATGTGGATGAGTTGCTATAATCTTGCTCTCTTGAGAACCAATATACTAATGAACGTACAGATGACGAGACATCTGGTACTATAAAATTATGGCTTAATAGAGTATAGTCAACATGAGATTCGAACCACAACGTCCAGTTTAAAAGACCAAACGCCCAAGAACAGGTCCAAGCGCTCGCTTCATTTATCATCTGCAAACAAGCATCTGTTCTCACACGGCTAACGAAACCAGGCTATTCTCGCACATCCTTATAAAAAGGGTCATTGATCTACTTTACAGTCACCGATCACATACGTAAAGCCTTAGTCACGCTTGCGTTTTTTTGTTGGGATTTATAGCACCCCAACATGACTTCAGAAACACTTTTCGACCAGTTGACACAAATCTCCGAAACAGGATATACAGATAGAACCTGCAGTCTTTCTGCTCACCATCTTAACACATCAGCGAGAGAGAGGAATTCGAACAACAGCAAAAAAAAACATAGAAACAGGAAATCGAAGAAATTGTGCAAGATAAGCAAATCAAGCTGACAAACCGTCTCGCTGTGATGGGTCGCCGTGAGTTTGCCAGAAATAAATTGATCCATCCTTTAGCACCGACTTCTATCCGCTTCTATGCGTCCGATTGTGTTTGCTAATTCTTCGGAACGGCTTTTGATCGGCTGAGGGTGTCGTCGTTGGTTTTTTTTTGTTGCCTGGTCGCAAATTTTCGCTATCGCTGCCGAAAGCTGCCTTCCTTGTGCGGTGTTTGCTATTTTACGTCTATTATCATCCCATCAGACTCGCCCGCCGTTGACTCACGGAGAAAGAGAGATGCGGCGGCGGTGGATGTGGGACGGTCGCCAGGGGTATACCAGAGTTATTTCAAGGAAAGGTCGCGCAGTGTCCCCGAACAAGGTTTCGGTGCCACTGTCTTCACCCGACCGACCGCACCGTGCCGTGTCCTTTGCACCAAGATGCCGGTGAGACATCGTGCGCCAACCGTTTGGCGGGAAATTTTTCGGTGAATTTTTATCGGGCGTACGATTAGGCCTGATGTGTTGTGTTACGCAGTCTCTGCGGATGCGCTACCTGTGTGACGCGCCGTGCACGATAGTAGTAGTATGTGGACGCATAGTTATCGGGTTGTGGCGTATAAGTAGCGTGATGGGAGGAGTGTTAAAAGATGTGTTATGAATATTTAGATGTTTTGGGAAAATTTTTAATGCTTCAATGTATGATTTATTGGGCACTAAATGGAGGAGGAGCAGAAGATCGTGATGGAGGTTGATTTTAAATGAAGAAGCTAAAGGGCTTAGGTCAATTGGATGCAGTAGAGTCATAATTTCTTGGTGGCGAGGTTTGCGTGGAATGTCAGCGTAAGTATGTCCGATATTTAACTTCATATATTGTCTATAACGAGCCACAAATAAGCTATATTTAGATACCACGCTATTAACTCAACTTCATTTTGACGACATATTAACAAAAATAAATATCATCTTCATAAAAGCAAGAATCATTCATTCATTCATAAGTAATGTCCCGGTTTTGCTGAGGTCTCCTCCGCCAGAAAAGGCGCGCATAAATGAAATAAAGACCGACCATTTCATGACTCGTAAACTCTGGTACTTAAGATAATTAGTCGCTAATGAGTCCATATAAAACGTGAAGGACCCAGCCAGACGTTTGACATCTTCTTTCGTTTGTCATTTTTGTTTTCCGACATCGGTTGAAGCGGTGATCCAGGAAATGAGATTCCAACTATACAAAACACAGCCACAAAGAAACAATCCGGACGAGAACGCTTGCAGCAAGCCTACACAGGTGACCCGGATCACACACGCGACATCCGGTTCATCCAATTGATCCGGCAAGCACATGGAACGTTTTTCCCTCTATTCGCGTGATTCTTAGCAAACGACAGATGGAAGCACGAGTCACACAGTTCACCGGTCGCGCAATCGATCGAAATCATGACTAAACAGTGAGGATAGAATTGACGTGCGACTAAGATGCAATGGGTGTGGGAATGCACACACACATAGTAGAGCTCGAGGTCGGTTGCATATGCGTTTGTGGTTCGTTGCTTCGTTCACATGTGTAGTGGGTGTCGGTAGTGTTGTGCCCCGGATGCCAGTGACCTTCGGGCAGGCGACGGAACGATCTGCATAAGGAAATCGGATTGAGTCAGCGGTTAGTACGATCGAATAGGAGCTTTAACGTACTCTTCAAGGATTAAGGAAAATCCACCTCCAAGCGGTTGATCATCGTTGAAGAATGTGATATCAGCTCAGCTAATTAACAGCAGGCAATGTCTAGGATTGCGAAGCATTGTTCGGAGGACTTCCGAGTCTATGTTGGGGAAACACCTTCACAAGACTGGACACACTTCAAAGCGAGATCTCATCAATCTCCGCCAGGTTGTTAAATCTAATGTACACTCTACCAACATTCTAAGGTCATTTGAGGTTTTTTTGTTGTTGTTCCCTTCCTGGAGACTCTCGTCGAAGCACTGCATCATGTTGCGAAAAATTCAGTAGCCATCATACTTTACCGCTTACAAAGACTGCTGTCCCGCCGTGGTCATAAACGTGCGTTGCGTTTTTGTTTCGTTTAATGTCCGTAACTTCGCGAAAGAACTTCACTGGATGCAAATAGGCACAATCGACTGCTGTCCCGCCGTGGTCATAAACGTGCGTTGCGTTTTTGTTTCGTTTAATGTCCGTAACTTCGCGAAAGAACTTCACTGGATGCAAATTGGCACAATCGCACAAACCGCTAAAGCCCACTAAACGGTACGCTAATGACATTTGCAAACCGCGTCCGCATTTACCGTATCGGACCAAGTGTCGATTGGGTGTGTAAGAGGCTATTTCGATGTATTCGAGCGCGCATCAAACCGCGTTTTTGTTTGGTAGCACCAAAGGTTACACGGTTGGTAGGGCTAGTGCCCATTTAACAGCGACCGAACCGTACCGAAATCGTGAGATTTGAGCAGCTCGATCGTTTCGGCTTAATGTCAATGCAACTGGGCACGAGAATGGGCAATTAAAACGATATTTGCCCGGTTTGACCAAACGAGCATGTTTGCCAGTCGGCGATGCTGTGGTCCGCTGTGCGAATTCTCAGGTCCCATCATCCGAAACGCGATTCGCAAATCGCTCAAGGATGCGCACAAGCATAAATCATGCGGTACTCAGCGTTGTTCGGTGGGTTTGGGGATCATGATTATCGCTCGGCCGCACGGAGCTCGAACCATCACAGCTTTCCACCTGTGCCACTGTCCACCATTGCGACAATCGTCGGAAAATGGCTCCGGTGCCATTTTGCCAAACGTGCCAACTGATGTGAATTCGCATGATGTGCGGCCATAAAGCAAAAGGTGACATCCGCTGGCCGGGCACCCCGGTAGGTCTCGTGCGCTGGGATCCCAGTTTAAGTAAGTAATTTTCGATAAATCAGTCAATCTATCTCTTCTTCTGGTGGAACGAGTCGGGGCGCACGATTCGTAGCGTGATTGAGTCGTGATTTTAATCAAAACTAAATCACTGTTCCTTCATCCGTCGCTGTTTCTATTTCGCCGACAGTTCGGTATGTGGCACCCGATCCATGCTACATCTTCTTGAGGCACACGAAATTGAAATTTCGACCAGCAAGACATGGCAATTAAAGTTAGAACGCTTCCTCTAAACTAACCTTCAGCGGACACATTTCGCCCGAAGGCAAACGCTACTAACCAACCAGCCCCGGCTCAGCCTCGTTTGTATCTTAATCTTGACGTTCTGCACCGAACATCGCCTTCTGCCAGTTGGTGACATCTTGGTGGCATTATCTGACCTTTCTCCAACTTTGTACCCTGCACTGGC
>KZ064043.1:1179-27460 GCA_002091835.1 Anopheles maculatus | reverse complement strand
GGCAAAAGCGCATTCACTTTATTTATTGATAGTCCGTAAATATTTATAATGCCCGCATGTGACGTCCCTCGGAAGGTCTTGGAATAGCGTTGAGGGAGGTGCACATATCGCGAAACAGAGGAGGGCTGCTATTTCAGTCTTTTTTGTTTACTTGCAGCTAGTTAAGACAAATCCTGGACTTAACTGTCTTTTAACTTGAAATACGACGATATGGATTATCTAATAGATCCGACGTAGTTACTACTTGTCTAGCTATACAAAGAAAATACGCTTAGCCTAGACGAAGTTCTACTTGATTACTTGATAGTGCTTTACAGTATCACTACGGCCTCCACACCACTGGAATTAACTCGTGATTATGCCTTTTAATACCGAACAATGGGCTGCGTGATAGTATGCTACAATCGCATCTTACAAGCCATAACTCATCCACGTGTCAACCAGCATCATCGCATCGCAAGTACCGAAGACACCTCCTAAATCTCCCCGATGTCGATGTAACGTGTGCTGCTGTGAACGTTCCCTTCCATACGCACATCAGCCAGCAGCATCTGCATTGTAACCTTGCTGAGACTCCCCTCACAGAATGCACCTGTGTGCACAGTGTGTGTGTGTGTGTGCAGACGAGACGGGACATGAGGGTGTTGTTTATGACGTGAGAATGGATAACACATAACTCTTCAAAAATTAGTCAAAGTCTGCGACTGTGGCGTTCGAACGCCACCGACTCATCCCGATCAGACAGAGATCGCTCCAAATGGAAGGAAAATAACGTTATAACGGGAAGACTCCCACGTCTGCTCCGGTAATTTGCCACGACCTGTGAAAAGTTCACGTAACCTTCCAATAGCAATAATTATCGTTACTACAGCACCCATCATTAACAAGCGTGCGGTGCGCGATCTAGCAAGAGAGGGCGTTGACAGGTGTGTTGAGAAAATGCGATAGTAGTTCGACAACATAGCCTACAAGAAGCGTTCAGCAAAATGTTATCCTACCTCATGGATAAGACACCTTTACTAGATTGTTGGACACAAAGAGGCACAAGAAATAGATTAGACACACACACACACACACACAACGGACAACGGTCTTGGGACAGCTCAAGAGTAAGCGATCTAGTTTTGATCACGCACGCCATCGTCGGACTTTTGCAGTGACTTCTACATTGCCTTGAAATGTTTGGAGTGGCCAAGCCAAGCCGGCCAAGTCTCCCGCCCGCGGTGAAAGGTACCTCCACCAAGGACGTTGCTTTGGGGAGACATGGAGTTTATTTTGTTTATATGTTAAACATGCAACCAAACACGTTTTTGGAGCACGTCCCATGACAACGTTTGCAGCAAGCGGGAGACCCTGCTGGTACGGTGGACGAGACCTGGTTCCAAACTAACCTATTTAGCTAAATGGATGTTCTCTTCCCTGAGGAACATATCTTTTCGTTTGCATAGCACGTGCCTTCAATTCTTAACATTTACCGTTGCATTCTTGTGCTCGAGGGATGCGTTCAACCGCTCCAGCCATCACCTTAGGTCGTGCGGTTTGCGTATCGGTGCTGCCAAACCTTCGGAAGCAGAGTATGCACCCTTCTAAAGTCGTTTTCACACGTCGGTGTTAATTTACCCGCCTGGTGACTTTCTTTTTGACACATAGACTCCTCACTAATTCTTCTTTGACGGGCACCAAACAATCAATAGGTTATGGGGGAATGGGGCTCCAAACATCTCGCACGCACAAGCACATGAATCATTGCCCTCAAATCGGTGTTCAGGCGTAACCTTTTGTGACGCCTCAATCGGTCGCGGAAAACCCTTTCCGTAACGTTATCTGGGTCAGCAAATAGTGTCGTAAAGGCCATACAAAATCTATAAAAAAGGAATCGATTTGGAAGTCGGTGTAAGGTATCTGGGCGCCCTCCCCCCGTCAGTATGTCTAGGCTTGACTAGCCGAGGTCAAATTTTACTTTGGAAACAAACAAAAATCAGCGACAACTAAACTACCTCGTAGTGATAAGCCTGATGCCAGCTGTTCGATTACTTTGTTGCTGGTCTTGAGCCTCGTTGAAGTGATATTACGCGAATTCTTTAAACAATTTATGCATGTTTGGATTAGGACACCGTACAGGACGGCTTATCGATGGAGAATCATATGATGAAGACTTGGTTGATAGAATCTTTCTATCGTTCAAAAAAGAAACACTGTGACGTAAACGACATACAAGTTGACACGACAAAGAAATTGAAATCTTAAATTCATAATCCTTATGCTAATTAACTTAGGTAGAGGAACCGAACATCAAGTAACACCGACCGATACGGGTTAAAAGATATTCACGGAAACCTTACAAAACACTTCAACAAGATTACGTAGAGTCACATTTCTCCTAAAAAAAGAGAAATAAAACAAACCTCTGTTTTATGCAAATTCGTACAATCCTTTTTCCGTGAAGGAAAACCACAAAACTTTGCTGCCCAATAAATCGTCCACACACACGTGTAGGGTTGACAGTGTGGATTGAACACAATTTCTCCGCGCTCCTCTGTCGTTCACAACTTTCACGGTCCGGTTGGCCACGTGTGAAAAATCACGCCACCTGTGTCCCGCGGTGTGCAACATAAACCATTTCAAAACATTCCCAATATCGACATCGACCTCAGACGTCACAAATTAGTACCCCATGCCCACTCGGAATAGCCTGTGCTGTTTGGGGAATATCCATACCATTCCAGTGGAGAAAAGGGCAAAGGAATGTCTGGGTTTTTGGAGGATCGTTTAGTGATGGGCAATAGTAATGCGCCCGAAAACGAAATGGCACTCGCTTCACAGACTCACAGGGTGCTGTGCGTGATTTATGGGAAAAGTTTGGAAATTTGAGTGCATTAACTGGGAACAGACAGGCAGCCACAAACCACCTATCATTATACGATGTGGTGAGACTTGGATTTATTGTTTTGTGGTTATACTACTGCGAGATGCAGTATCCAACTTATAAGCGGATAAGGATTGCGTAAGATGGCATAGGTCAGTGTGTGTTTTGGCCAATAATTCCATATATTCAACGCCACACAAATACTCTCCGCTGTGTCGATTATTGACATGTTGTAGGAAGAATTTTACGCCGTCTACACGACTTCTGGCTGATAACAGATGTGCGCTACCGAACATTGAACATGATCAATATTGTACCACATTGTTTGCATATCCGATTAGATAAAGTTTTCTGCGCGTGCTGTCAACCTCAAAAAAACATATATATAGCTCAACTCAGCTAAGTACACAAACTCGTCGTAAAAGCCTCGTTTCGTGGAAATGTAAGCTGTTTACAGATGGATCTCGTACGACCCATTTTGACACGATTATCAAATTGCGATGAAAAGTTTTTATATTGGTGATTTGTGTGAAAAAAAAACCTGTCAAATTGTCCGTTTTGAGTTTGTTTTGTTATGAAATATAGTGGTTCGGTTTAAATTTCGCTTTCTTTCCTGCACAACGATCACATGTTCCCTACCTGGTTCACTTTTGACGATATTGACGGCCAGTGCGCGCCCTATTTGGACGACGTCGAGTCGGCCGGAACTGTTGAGGGTGGACGTCTTCCCCACCCACATCACATATCCTCCTCCTTTCTGGCCGGTGTGCCGCTTGAACCGCTTGTAGAAGTACTTCCAAATTTGGTGTTCAATTTCGATTGATTACAGTATACGGTTGACGTTGCACCAACGTCCAGCGTAGGTAATGGGGTGATCACGTCCGTCAAGTGTATTGGGACGCCAACGATCGGTGATTTGCATTCAGGAAAATGACGCAAATTTCCAAACAATTCACCTAAACTGTGATGTACAGCAAAGATGGTACACAAAATACTCAAACACGAACGCGCGCGCCCACGCACACACTAACACAGAAGATAATTAGTTAATCACCTGCACGTGAACTGTGCCTTGTCAGGGTACGCAGCAGGATCACGCGCACCTTTCTGATTGTACAATCGTATGCAAAACGCACACACACACACGTTTGTCACTTTACACACTCAATGTAAGCTTTTTTTGCAGACCTGTATGAGAGAACCTTTGGCTTTCTTCTGCTGCTTCACACGGAAGAAATCAATGTCGATCTTCATCATCACAGGCAACCGGATCGAGCCGATCATAATGACACGGTGTTGAATCCATCGCTCCACACTCACGCACACACACACACACAAGCACACGCCAAACAGGCTTCATCCGTGCGCCATCTTTGTGGTCAGACGAATCCTCGTCGCTCGTACACAAGCATCATTAGAGCGCGCGCGAAACACAACACGAAAGCAAAGATCAACGACTAGCAAACACACTGCAACGAATCAAATCACCGAGAATGGATGATTCTTTTCGCTATTTTCCCCGGCATGGGGCACAAATATCGTTGCTTCTCCACCGGGCACGTCACTACACCAAACCCCCGAAATACCGCGCACACACAGATAGGTAGCAACAATAACAATAACGATGGGGGGGGCGCGAATAGACGCCACCAAAGAAGACGTCTCCACACTTCCTGACGACTAACCGATCGCTGCGAAACAGTACGACGAACTAATGTTGCGTGCGACCGGCACCGAACGAACACGCGCAGAGAGCAGGAGAGTTTTGCTGTGTGAGATTGTACTCCACTTTAACAGTGCGTGACGCAAATAGACGACAACGCCAACAAAGAGTGATTAGCGATCATGCTTCATCGCCTCTGTCGATGTCTCTGTCGCATTAAACTCTTGAGAGTAAGCCATGACTGACATTGACATATGATTTTTGATAAATGATTTTAAAGTTTATAGCTTTATAGCAAAGTTTTATAGCTTCTATTTTCAGAAATAAAAAGGCTATGATAAACATTATTTATTTGCAACCTTTTTCTCTAGCAATTTTATTGGCTCAATGAATTATGCAATACATTGTGCATAAAAAGAATTTTAATAACAGAATGTACAGAGCAAGACCACTAGAGATTGTAGTGAAGAAAGATACGGATCCTGAGTTGTTGAGGTTTAGCCTTTAAATATTCCTTATCAATCCAAATCTACACACAGCCATTTCTTGTAGCGCACTGTACAATTCCTCGCTTCTCGTTGGGGAACGTCTACAGCAAACCAGAGAGGAGAGAGAGAGAGAGCGAATGAACAAATCCCAGCGTTGGAGCGTGCAGTTTGTGACGACGCCTGCTAAAAATATCCATCATCTGCTAACGATCGGGCTAACGGGGATTTTGCTATCGGAAGAAAGAGAGAAATGTACACACGCAACCACACACACACACACGTACAATTCGCTCCAATCAGTTGGGGGGCGAAATTTAAGACCTACTTAGATGTTGATCCCGGACAGATAGTGTAAACAGACACGCAATTGTCCACGGACAGGATTATCCTTGTTGACATGGGTCGGCAAACACGTGTGCGTGGAAGCAACAAATGTATTTTCGATTTGTGATTTGTTGGATTTCATGGATTCTATTCCCGTGTTTTAGCTTGTACGTGATCGTACTTAGAATTCTTCCGCAATTCACTCATTTAGCAATATGTGTCCCTATGTCATTGTGTGACGGTGCTAATGAGAAGAAGTGATGACGATGATGACGAGATGAAGGAATTGACGACGAGATGAGCAATATCTGGCATGATTTCAACTGCTACCAACCATTGTGTGTCATCATTTGCAAAAAGTCATGCAATATTTTGTTCTGTTTTACTTCTTGTGAGTAATAGAACTGTGTAGGTGAATCGTGCTACGATGCTTCAACAACAAACACATAGGCACAGAGTCCTAGTCCCGGTGCGTATGCTGTTGAACGAATTCATTAGCCAAACGGTGCCGAAAATCCAGTTTGATGGTTGTGTGAGACGCTTAAAAGCTTCCCAAAGATGTTTGGCACACAACATCCAGCGAACGTGAAGAGAGATAATTCCTTAACAGCTCCATCGGACACCGTGCGCGTCGGAGGATGGGGAGATACGAGAAACAAAAACAGAAACCCAAGCTGTTTGTCAATAAAGTCGATGGATTTATTGTTTTCGGGCGCGTATCTATTTACATCGCGATATGAACGTTCCTTCAGATGAAGATCTGCTATTGAGAGGTGCCAACAGTTTAGAGTAAAGATCAGGAAGCTGATTCTCTGGGCGTTTTATAAAGTGTATTATGTCAGCTTTAGTCAAATTTCGTTCTGGTTTCGTTTAAAAAAAGAAAATCAAATCATTTAACCTCGAAATTCTTCTCTTTCAGCTTGGAATGATACAGTCCCCAACCTCGGGACAGTGAAAGGTCAACAAAAAAAACTTTAAGATGCCGACGAGCTGATTGCGAAAACCAGTATTTCACCAAAGAATCAACTGGCAACGAAAAACAAACAAACCATCACCACCACCACAACACACACAAGCAGGTTGTCAGATTCGATAAGACGACGTGCACATCAAGCAGCAAAAGACTTTCGGAAGCAAAATGAAGCGAAGCTTTATTAAATAGGGCGCGAAGGTTTTGTTTAGAGAAACTTGCCTGTTTACCGAAAAATAAATAGACCCAATAAAGAGAGTTGTTTCCCCCATCCCGCCAGTGTTTTTTTGGGCAACACGTTTCACGCGTGCACTCGTTAGCAGATACGGTTACGAAAAGCGTTGGAAAAAGGTTGAGGGGTTTGCTTTTCCCGCCTTTTACTGTAAATCGTTAGAGAGCACAGTACATTTCCGGGCCCAAAAAGAGAGGTAGCGTTCGGTACCGGTGCAAAATGGACGCAGCAAATGAATTGAATTGGTCCAAAACGTTTCCATTTACACACACACACACAGACACCAGTGCACATGAGAGAGTAGGTTAAAAGATTTACGACGAACAGACCAACGAGCAGTTGACAGTGACCATCATGGCAAGCCGGCTCAAAGTACATTTTACTGAAGTAAGTATCATCAAAATTAATCATCGATTTTCCACATCACGAATCGTCGTGCGTTTCACCTTTTCCGTGTGTAAGTCATCAACGATAAATCACGCTCATGTGTGACTGTGTGGCATTGCACAGAGAGCAATTTTCCTCATTTGATTAAGCTTATGGCAAAGAGCAGCTAGATAAATTATTCACATCGGGTTTCTTTTGGTTGGGAAGCTGTTTTTCAGTGACGTGCCTCACGGTGGGAAGCGACAACAAACTTACCATTTTCGGATAGATCGCTTTCCTTGATCGCACGATGAGAAGCAACAGCTGTAAGATACCGGAAGGAAAAATATCGTTGCGCTTCGTTTGTTTGGCAAGGAAATCGGAAAACAAGGAGAGAACAAGAGGGCGACAAACTGGCCATGAGAAACGCGTGAGGAGACATCGACGAAATGTCCACACTTGTTAATCAATCGATTAAATCTTCGATTGAGCGGAAAGGTTTGACGAAAAGGAAGAAAATTAATTGAACGACGGAGAGATCTGGAGATTTTGTGGTACCAGATTGTCTGCTGAATATATTACGCTTTTTTATTGGTGAATTTTTCGCTTGATGTCCTGTAGGACTAGCGGAGACCCTTCTTCACTACCCTAAGCCGTGTTATAATACGCTTTCTGGACCCTTCTCTTATGCTTCCCCAATCGTTACGATGCGAATCAAATGAATTATTTCAATCGAATTAAACATTACACGAGATGCAGCTTCATCTTCATATAACAACACGAGACACTCGGACGATCCATTACCGTCTCGATAATTCCAACACTGTCTCCATTATCGACACTAGCTGATTGGTTTGTTTTCCATGGGTTTTCACACCATCACACACACACACCAAGAAGCTTCACTTTTCATGACCATCCTTTCGGTCACATTCCAAAGTTTGCCCCCTTCCTTCCAGCAGCATTTATTTTTAAAAAGAGAACCGATTGCATCATGTGCCCGATCATCTGCTGCAAAACTAATCAAGCCGAGCGCTTGCCAGGGCGAAGATCGAACACCTCACGCTAGCTGGCCGATTACGATCAGCCGATGAATGAAGGTAGTGGGATTTTTAAAGTCTTTCAGTTTTCGATTCGTTACTCGCGATGCATAATCGACGGCGCAGATCACACAGCCAACAGCCCGGGGAGTGCGCTATCTTCGTGTGAGTGAGTGTATATGTATATTTGCATAATTTATGCTCACCTGGCAGAGTAAATTTGAACCACCCAAAACACAAAAAAAAACGACCAAACAAACATTCCTTCACACAGGAAGGAAAAATGTCAACCAAATCGAAAGACTTCAATACACTGCAGGCGACGAACTCTTTTTTTGTTCGGATTCATATTCCAAACATTTCTAAATCGCAAACGAACGAAACGGTGTAATATGATTCTAATACATTTCGAATACTATTTTGAAAACCATTTCACCTTTCACAGAGGAAGCATTATAAACAACACAACATCCCATTATGCGAGTCACTGCCGTCCGTTAGCGCCTCGGTATATCGGTGGGAACTAAGCGAACGTATAGTAATTTCTAATTCGATTAGAAAACTGATGTAAAATGATTTTGATGACTTCCTTTCCCTAATTTTAGGGTGAGGAAGATCCAGTGCAACGATCGATTCCGTGATGCCGACAGCAGATGCACAACCGGCGTGGGTATTGATGGCTATGCAGCTCGATGCAACTGCTAAATCTACCTACCAGCGGTGTTTAATAGCTCAATTAGGCATAAATAATGCGGAAAGACGCGTATTCAAAAGACCTCCCTCGTTGAGCAACGCCATAGCGACAATGTTGGGAATATGGAAAATTTTACGAGCTGCTTGCATGAGTTTTAAAATAACCTTTCAAGGTGTTAGGAAATCTATCCTGAAAGGGAAACATTTAAATCGCTCGAGATTTTGTTTCTTTCCTGTAAAGTTTAACGGTCTATTCGGTCGTCGCTCTAGCATATGAGTTATTTTAGACAGGTTATTGGTATAGTATCAGATAACATTCATTCCACGAGCCTGAGTAACACAAATAAACGGGTATAACATCCCTTTCGATAGAAAAGTAAAGAATAAGCAATTAAATCTTAAATATAAAGTCCACATGATAAAATAGATTACATTTTCTATTAAAATATAAATTACGTTATACAAAAATGTATCAAAATTGTGTGGATTACTCAAAGCTTTTGCACTGGTTTGGTATGGATTACCCTGCATTGGATTTTCTCTCTAACCGTTGTTCGTTTAAACTAATGTCGACTTCCGACAGTTCGTGGCGACAGTTCCGACGGTTCGTGGCTCGGCTAAATGTCGACTATATATGTCGACAAGCATTTTTCGAGCGCACGATGGGCGATAAGCAATCGGTGAATAGCGTTTTCTTTGCAGTTACTGGTATATTGTAGATATTTGTAAATTTATCACACATTTCTGCGACAATTATCATACTAAGTGCTTCTTCAATATGTCGACTAAAAGATATAATAATCGTCCCACTCATAGAATGATACAGTATAACCTGACAAACATTTTTGCGATTATTTACAAGCAAATCCTAACAAATACGGTTGTTTCCTGTTTCAGCTAAACATTGATTTCCCAACAACATGCAAACGAACGGCCTTTACCGTTTAACTCTTTTGTACGCTCAATTTGTGTTTGCCTCGTTGTTTGATCACTCAACAAAACAAAACAAAAAGCGATCCTACCGAACGGGTGTGCTGACGGTGACGGTGCGAAAAGAAACGCCCGGTGTCCAGTTACTTTCGATGACCAATCGGAAGCATTTCAGGCACCCTTTAGGCACTCTTTTTGCACGATGATAGATGTGCGTTCTGCGGTCATACGACCACTCGTACATCGTCCTAAGCAACTAATTCGCTGCGAAGTGTGTTTGGCTCTCCGGCAGCTTCGGCTCAACAAAAGAAAGTGTAAAACAGAGTGTCCACAAACTCGATCAAACGTCAACTGATCCCAGCCTGTTGGTCATTTATACTTTGCATCTGACAAATCGTTTGCTATCGTTTGTGTTTTTTTGTGTTCGGCAGAGAATGGAAGCGACGAACCCCAAAACCACTGTCGGTGAAAGGACGTCGGTTGGTGAAAAACAGAAACAAATAACGATCGGCTAATCAACGGAACATGTTGCGAAGCTACCGTGACGCACCCTTTAACTGCCAACGCTTGCCCGACAACAACCGTGTGCGAGAGTGGCTGTGAAAATGACGATCATTTGTGACGGCCGATCTAAATGTGTCCGGAAGTGAAGACAGAGATCGAGCGTGCTCTGGTAAGTGATGACACGTTGCACAACGCCGCGCGAAAACAAATAGATAGTGATAAATGTGGACAAATTTCCGTTTTCGGCTCTTTCCTTATCACTAGCGGGATGCCCAAAGAAAGTTTGGCGCATTTTTTTTTTTGTTATTTGAAAACACTTTTTGGGCAGCCGGAAAAAAAGAAATCTCAAAAACGCATTTATGTTGCTTGTTACAATCATGCATGCCGCGTTCGTTTAAATAACGTGCCGGGTAACGACGATATTTGCATGCCGAGGGAGAGAAAAGGGAATAATGAAAGTAAAATGAGAGGGAAAATAAAGCTCCAAGCACAAGCGTGTGAGAAATTTCACTTTTTAGCTGCAAAATTTGTCTGGCGCATAAATGGATTGCGGCGGTGTGCAGTTCGTTCAATCGTGATGTAGATAAATAATTAATCGTTTACGCAAGCAAACGATTGGATTAATTCCAAATATTTTCTTATGTTAAGCAAACAAATCGTGTTCATGAGACAGAAATAACAGAATTAAGTTTCGAAGCACAGCGCAGTGTGCGTATGCAGAGACATTTTGCGTGCATGGCCTACTTATGTATAGCGAAAAATAATTGCCGAAAATCCAACACAAAACGATCATTTACAGACCGAATAAAAGACACAACTGAAGCAAAAGGAAGAAAAGAAACAAATAAAAATGTCCAGTTCCGTGACCTTCTCGGCAATGTGGTGCGGCGGCTCGTTGGCTTTAAAGAAGTTGTTGAAAATTGTTTTCCTAATGCCCACTTACCGGGTATAATTTGAGAAATTTGTGCAAGCTTTTGCAAGCTGAGCCTTACATCTTTGATGATGATTGCATAGGCTCAGAGTGCGGACTGGAGCCAATGCAATCACAACGTGTCTTCATTAGTCGATCGAGTGAACTCTAGCACATACACTCGAGTGTACTTAACATTCAAAAGGGAACACATTACGCAGCATTTTGAGCTTGAGTGGAAATAGATCTCAAGGCTCGATTTTTGGAGAGCAGTTATAGGGCTAAGCCTCCGTTCCTGTAGGCGACCTGAAGCGTTTCCAAGCCCTCCATGGCTTATTAAAGCGATGAATTGTGAAGCAATTAATGCACGATGTTTGGAAAACGTCCATCATGTGATGCAGCACACAGAAGGCATATTATCACTCGATCGATTATTCGAAACCTTCCGCAGCTGTCAATCGATGCATATTAACACCCCAAACGATGTTCCTTCATCGACGTTCGTACTTTCACTTGTCTTCATCGTGAAGGTATCCACTATAGCCATCGGAGGTGATGCGTCACCATGCAAGCGATGCATGCATCAGCATTCGTGCATCATCATAGCCTTAACGCCTACGAATGCATTCCTAGCGTACTGGCGAAGTAGCGGCGTGGATAAACATCAAATACCTCTGAGACCTTAGAGGACTTTATGTCACTACGCTCGCCATGCATGCCTTAGCAATCCGGTTTCTGCAGTTTGACCTCCAACGGTACGTACCGAGCTGTGGTGAGTGTTTCGGGTAGAGTAGAAGGTCAAAGTCGACCCTCGGCACAGTCTGACAACGCGAAACCGGACACTTCTCAAGCTAGCTCAACAACAAAATCGCACCTAGTTCACCAACTTTGAACCGAATTTGGACTGTCCCAGATTGAAAAGTTGTCCTCCCCATCGGTGGAACCGGTTTCGATCGCTAAAATGCATGTTTGAGAAGAAAACTTTTGGATAGAAAATTGAGAATCAAAAACATCCTCCAAATAAATTCATAGCTAACGGGATGTTTCGGTTTTGGCGATCGAACCCTTGGAACACACACACACACCTGAAGAATGCTCCAGAACGTGCCTCGAATAGGTGGCGATCGTAAGCAACGGCAAGAACGGCTCTTATTAGCATCCGCGTGTTGCGCTGTTGTGGGTGTTCCAGGTCGTCTGTGTGGGTCTTGACGGGATTTACCCAAGAGACAGGCGGGTTCATTAGCCGAGGTGGACGGAACTTTGTCCAAAAAAAAAACCTCCCTCAGAAACACATCCCAATTGGCACACTTCTCTCTAGATATTGTGTGTGTGTGTGTTTGTGAGTCGCTTTTTTTCGGGGCAGTTATTAGCATAGAAAGCGATCCCGTAGTGGATTGCAGCGCGTGTTATCTTGGTCGAGTGGACTTTGGCTTTGGCTGGCATAATGGAGGGAGATCTCTAAAGTAGGTTACAGTGAAGAGCAAGCAACTACGTCCTCTTCAACTTGTCACCAAGAAACTGTGTAAGAAGATCATGTTAGTAGAGAATTCCAAAAAAAAAACATCCGCCGAATAAAATCGAAACTCCATAATGGATTATTCTCACTAGATTATCCTTGAATCCGGTCTCCGGTAGCTGCCATGAAGGTCGGCACATCTGAAGCCGAAAAGCCTACCGATACACTCGTCAAAATAGTGACTGATGAATTTCTTTTCCATTATTACCACCTCGTCCCAGGGCAAACCTTGGTGAGCCACTTCTGTACGAGTGGACTCCTCCTCCAAAATCTGACGCACGCTCAAAGGTGTGCTCGATGGCCGATTGATGCTTTATTTGTCGAAGGTTAGCTGCTACCGACAGTTCGATTGCAGGTCATGTGAACGCGTGTCGTACGTGTACACCAACTTTCCATCATGGTGGTGACGATGACGAGTGTGACCGCATTCTGGCTAGATCTCCACCACTACTACTTCAGGATCTTAATGGACGTTCGTAAAGGTGAAAAACGTAATCTAGATTTGCTCGTTATGGAGACGAAACTGACACTTATGGCTGATGGGTTGTTGTTTTTGGACCGCCGACAAATTGAAAGATGGTATCTCATATCATACGTGGCCTTCAGTATTACGACTATAGCTCGTATCCTTTTTTGAGTTTAGTAGGGTGGACAAAGTATCTACCATAACTGCTTAAGTTGATGAACTTTTTAGATATAAGAAAACGCACTTACCCCATTTTGAATTCAGCAGTTGACGTAAAGAATCCAACCAGAATGATGCAATTCTTGATGATTATAATCACAGCTTTGTACTCTCGTTCTCTTTCGCTCTCTCTCTCTCTCTGTACAGCTTAAATCACACCGTCTGCAGAACGCAATTACAAACCCTACACCCACGAGGCCTTCAATCTCACCAGCACTGTATGTGGATACGTGTGCGTTTGCACTGCACAGCCGGTTTGAATTTGCTTCACTGAAAGACACCTCCAGTAACTGTAACCCACCAACACCACACTAACAAGCTTATTCCTTCCAACTTTGTACCAAGACTTTGTGACAATCGGCACAAGAATACTTCTTTTTTTTCGTACGACAAAGATGCTGCTTTAACGGCACAAAGACACTGTTTACGGTATCACCAGAGCACACATACACACACGCACACACAACAAAAAAAACGAAAAAAACGAACGGAAAATCATCAACTTTTACACGCGTGACTTCAGAACACTTTAGCGGGTTTTTCTTCCTATTCGCACACACACACGGCTGGTTCGGCTGCAAACTGACGACTGGTTCAGATTAACACGTTCACAAACAGGTTTTTTATTATTATAATTTCGGAGATGCGAGGTTAGGGCAGCAGTACTCGCTGCTCACATCACAACATTTAGATTTTGCCGCTGATTCTGACGGCGAAGTTTTATGATCAAAAAAAAAGGTGGTTCACACACAGAGAACGAGAAAGAGAGAGAGAGAGAGAGCGTGAAGATCGTGTTGAGAATGGGAATATGTCTTAAGATGTCTATCAGAAAATAAAAACGTTCGTTTCGCTTTATTAGACACATCTCCGGATTTAAGTTCTTTTCATTGCTATATGCTTCTCTAGCTCTGTCAGAAGACTTGGCTGTGTCTAATGATACACTAAACCATTGACGATGAAACGAAGACCAACATGGCACGGTTGAAGGATTCGTTTTGGAGCCGTTTTGGGGCCTTCCATTGGTTGTCGGAACTTAATGTCGGACACGTTAATGAGCCCGTTTGTAGGGATTGGTACATTGAGTACAGTTCGTCAATCCAATTTGACACCTTTAAAATTACTTCCTTATTTTCTGATTCGCCTCTTCACTCTTCACATCTGTGGAATTTCCATTACTAGGTGTTGGATTACTCAAATAAGCGATTTCTTTTCGGTAATAACTCATTCAAAGTCAGCATATATGTTGCAGACTTGACTGCAGAAGGAAACTCAAAGCGAAAGATCAGTCGTCGCTCGTTTGTCGCCCCTAATTAACTACGATCGCACCCAAAACGCACAAGAGCATAATGTTCCTCTCTAGGCAACAAAAACACAAAATCGGCTTTACTTTTCCCTTACATTGTTTTTGCACGATCGTCCACGGTCGTATGTTGTTCCCGCAATTGTTGTTTGCCATCGTTGACAATGCATTCGGTACTACGAGAAGGTAGTAAACCTTTTTGCAGATTTTCCCACCAGAATCAACTGCAAAGAAAAACCTTTAACCGCCCGGCTTCCCCGGCAGCCAGCAGGGGAGCAATTTCCCATTTTATTTTCACCATTAAGCAGCCCGATACGCTCGTGGTGCTCGATAAAGATCTTGCGAATGTACGAGGAACAAATGCTCCCGACCGAGCCCAGAGTCAATGGTTAAAAGGGTCGATTTTCCACACTTGCGATAATGCGATCAAAACGGGCAGAAATGGTTCGGATTTTCCCGTGCTTTGGGATGCTTGTATCACATCTCCCCGCTGCTAAGGCGATCGCTTTCCGTCGAGACTTTGTCATGCGGTCAGTTTCAGTGTTTCTTTCTTTACAAACATGCTGATTATGCAATGCGACGGCTTTTGCTAAACGGCAGAGACAACCGGTAACGGGCAAGCTCCGGGTTGCACGCATCGTTTTTGTGCCGGATCGGAATGACTCATGGTGCATTCCCCAAGGGAGGGCCACCGGTCTAGTCCGGCTTCGGGCAGGTGAAATTGTGTAACTACACTGCAGATTGAAAAGGAGATTTAATCGAAAGCTTTTAGTCCGTGCTTGCTGGGCAGATGGAAATAGATAAACGGTTTATAAGTTTGGTTTCGTTGGAAAATTACTTTTTTCGAGGATTTTTCGCTTTGCGAAATTAATGCTTGGAAATGTTTCTTTAAAGAAGATGCAAAGATTCAAAGCTACAGTTTCTTAAGGTTCAACGAAAGGTCTACGCTGGGAAATCGCTAAATTTGCTCAAGGAAGTAAACATTACATGCCCGATTTAAATTCTAGGATTTGCAAAAAAACAAAACAAAACAAATCTCTCTTGATATCAATATCGACTTCTTGATATTGACAGGGGTTTTTTTTAATTTAATTTCTTAACGATCTGAGAGAGAGAGTTTTTGTAGGTTAGCCGCACCACTCTTATCGTCACCGTAATCAAGTATTTAATAAAGCGATGAAAAAAGCAAAACGTTTCGCCCCAAACCAGCATTCATTTGCTGGTTGTGGTTCTACAAATTCATCATCATTACCGTAATGAAATTGGGTACCAAGGCTCTAACTGAATGGAACATAGACGATGGAGATCGCTAGCTCATTAAACGTATACGTGTTTTGTCTGTTGGTCGAGGTTGGCGCATGAGAAGAAAAACGATCATCATACCAGGTGACATAAGCTGCACTTGCTTTTGCTTACTTACAAAGGTCTCATCACCGTACATTGATGTTGCAATAAAACCGAAATTCCTTGCTTGTTGTACTTAGAAAAGACATGTTCCATGCCGATTAAAGACAGGCGACATTTCCGGCGCTTCTATGGTCCTAATTAATGCAATGGACCTCGAGTTACGCTCAACTATGCGATCGAGTGGCGAGTACGTTTGAATCAAAAACGTTTCGTAACGCAACGTTTAATATGGCAATGAATTGAACAAAAAAAAAACAAAAAAAAAGCAGCGAAAACGATTTTAAACACTAGTTTCATTATGTTTCAAAATGAAAAAAAATCTTTAAGAACAATTAAATAAAATATCGACAGTTCTTCATACAACATTATTTCATCTACGTTCTATACATAGACCACAGCCTCACCATGGTTTTGCCATCAACTGACAGCGAGCGGCTTCAACACAGCCTGTCAAGCCAAGGTCAGATCATGGACACTGTTCGCGTACAAACGGTGCTCAAAATTATGGTTTCGTAAGTGTAAATAAATATGAAGATAAATAGAGTGCACATAAATAATGTATCAAAAACGTGAAATGGGATCAACAATACCTCGACATCAAAGTGCACAAGCACGATGAATGTTTTGTTGATGTCATTCGAAACAAAACAAAATGGCTATCGAAACGCACCGATGATACAGCCTTGCTACGTCAAATGTTCCGGTTTGTTTATGTCTTTGAACCGTGTGTGTCAAACCGGGCATTCGAGGAAAGGAAATCTTTTGTAACGTTTATTTCGCTGTTGTTTCAGGCGCAGTTTGTGTTCTAGTGTTCACTGTTAAGTTATTTCTACACTCACTGAACGTACAAAATGGCGCAAGTGAAATACGAACCATTCGACGATGATATAGACGACATTGACTCAAGCATGCGGGATCTCATTGATCGGACCGATTGGTATCTGAACAGCTTAAGAAATCGGCCATCGAACAACAGCAGCAGTGCGAACGAAAGCAACGCTAGCAGTAGTCGGGATAGTTCACGTACCAGCAGTAACGCACAGCCAGAGCAAGCATTCGGCATACAATCGGTGATGTCACAGCACCAAAATGAACGAAATAACGACAGCTCCGGAAGCGATACTACCATACTGTGCAGCACCGACGTAGTACTGCCTGAAGCTTCGACACCCATCCCGGTGGTCGACAATTCGTTTGGGCAGGACGTCATAGTACTAGGGACGCCAGCGACTGAAACCAGAGTCAGACGCATTGCGCGGCGTAATGCGCGTCGGAATGAGCGCTCCCTTAATGTTGACACATCCGTGATTGATTTATCGAATTATCAGGAACCGGAATCTGTTGTGATAATCTCATCAGACGAGGAAGACAATGCAACTCTTCCAAATACGGTGCGTTCATCCTTACCACTACCGCGACAACCACAACCGCAACCGCGTCCTTCTGGACACAGCTGGAGTACGATTATAGATCATGGTTATGCCGTTTCCGTTCATACGGCTCCTACTCAGAGCATTTCGATTTCGCTGTCCAGCGGGAATAATGCACACCCTGGACGCGTCAGTATACAATCGAATACAATCGATAATCATCGGCATCGCGATGTTGTTTTGGTTAACACGATAGAACCAATGCCGGCACCCATAGCAGCATTACCCGTACAACCAGCGCCTCCGCCTCCTCGTTCTGTCGCACCGCCTCCTCGTCCTGTCGCACCGCCTCCGCCTTATCGTCCTGTCGCACCGCCTCCGCCTTATCGTCCTGTCGCACCGCCAGCACCAGCACCGAAAACGAATCTCGACAAAAAGGACACTTCCCAAGGAGTGAAAATTATCTGCCCGATTTGTTTTGAAACCCTCGCTAACCGTCCAGCCGTTTCAACGTCCTGCGGACACGTGTTCTGTGCCGAGTGTCTCCAACAGGCAAAGAAGAATGCCAACAGGTGCCCAATCTGCAAGAGACTTTTTACGAGAACGAATAAGACGCATCCGCTTTTTTTTGCGACGGAATAATTCCCATGTTACGTTTTAGATTTGTTACTTTATCCGTTTAAATTAGCTTACGAAGGTACCATGTTTCTTGAACAAGTATATTATAAATGAGAGAGACAAACGTAAATAGAAAAATGTTAATACATGTACACAGGCTGTACACAGGGCCACGAATGAATATGAGACGGAGTTGTTGAGTATCAGGTACCAAATAAAATGTTTCTATAAAGCAGCGACCACCTTACGTACACTGAGAGTTTTTTTTAATTGCCTATTAAAGGCATATTGTAGAATCCGACCTTTACCTAATGAAACGTATAACATTTAGAACAGTTTGCTAGAAGCCTAGAGCGCCTTGAAGGTCAGCTTCAGCTTCATAATATTATCGTGGCTGGACAAAGCAGGAACGTGTGGCGGCGGTGCGTGTTCCGTTCATAGAAAACAACGATGAAGATCATAATTTGTCTCTTTCCTGGGATCGCTCATTAGTTTCACTAAGCGTAAACCAGGCAAAACTGAACTGGTAATTCTGTTCGGTTCGGGAATTGATCGCAATATGAGCTTTATGCACGCACAGAAGCAGCGGCACGCACTCGCAGCGGCTCTTCAATTTCTGCTGATGGTATTGTTTACCACACGTACACGGGCAGGCATATGGAATTCGAACATATTTCGCAGCAATGCACGGCCTCGGTCTGACTCATGCCATCAGTGCTGGTGAAGGAAAAGGAATCTTACCACCGATCATTTGTTGAATGAGAAGACAAACTGGTTTAATCTTCTTATCGCTTTGTGCTTCGCTGCAACGGTGGTACGTTCTTGACCACAAAGAGAGCACGATCGTCCAGCAGCGCGACGCGACTAAGGCCAGTGGTGAGTCATCGTTGCATGGGCCTGATCAGGTGTTGCGCGTGACGAGCCTGTCCCCAAGGGGGAAGGAAAACCCAAAGTCTTCCGGTATGCTTTCTACTCGAGTTGAGTTTACAAGTTTCTTAATCACAGCAAGCGCAGCAAATGTTCCTTTGATCAAGATCGAAGCAATAGTCTTCCCATCTCTAACTTCCTTGGCTTCTGGTGGTTGAAAAATTAGTCGGTCCAGATAGAATTCGATATCGATACCTCCGTGTTAGCCGTGCTTGTCGTTACGACGATAAAGCTCGTTCAGCCACATTGATGGCGAATACTTCATACATTCTAACCAAAATATCGTCTGGGGAATCCCCCCGAAGCATTGAGCAAATAGCTTCTGTTAACGCCTGATAAGATATCGCATCCCGGCTCGTTTATGTATTGGCATGGTGCGAAAACTATAAACACTCTTAACCCAATTGTCAATTGGCGTTAGAAAAAAAAAACATTTCTTTAGAATTTCTAAGGGGAATTGCTGTCCACAAACTCTGATGAATGCCGGCCAACTCATAACTCCATCGCGAGCGTGGATAATGGCAACAACTCCAGCTTAACAAAGGATTACTGCAATACTTTTACTATACGCACAGACCTTTCTCTGTGCGGCTCTGTGAAGCTAAGGAGAAAAAAAAACGATAAGAAGCCCGTCTTTATCAAACAATGCACTCGGTTTGAACAGTAGTTTCACAAACTTCACGACGATGGACCCTGCTTAGGCGGTCGTTTCTCTTTGCGTTTGCTAATGGCTGCTCTGTTGTGATGATATGCAAACGCACACCCGGAGTCGGAGTTACGGAAATAATCTCACTGTTGGCATGAAACACTCATTACCACTAGGAACTGTTATTCGGAATCATCAACTCGGTGATGAAGTTTGGACAGATTCAGATTTACGATAAAACACCACTAGACGATCGAACATCACCGCAGGTGGTAGGCTTGATCAGTTTCATTTCCCATCACGACACATTCGAAAAGCGATGGAGCTCCGGATGGAACTTGCACTACTATTCTCTGGATCGGTATGTTCCACGCCAGATAAATTCCGTTACACGAAATCATTGTGATCGTACGATGAACTTTGGTGGTGGCACATGCTGAGATCAAGAGAAACTTCACTATTGGGGTGGAACTTTTTAACGGGACGAAGGAAAACCATTCTTTTTGATGACCACACACACACACACACACCAGCTAGCTTTGTCGTGGCCGAATCGCTCCCACCTAGCACAATCTTAAGCGCGCTTCGTTTGGAGGGTTTGACTCATTGAAACAACTCTCCGTCCGAGGACTCCGCCATTCCTGTGTTTCACGTGCGCATTTCACAGACTTCCCAAACACTACAGAAGGGAAAGACTTTCTCACGTCAATTTGGGTCACTTTGAGGTTGTACGGTGGGCAATTGATCTTGAGAGCTTCAAGTTTTTTAAACTGAATCTAAAGCTTGGGATTCATTACCGTGCTTGTGATAGCCCAAACACAAGCCTCGATTTGAATTTCACGACACGTTGCACCAATCTCTCTCGATCTCTCTCTCTCTCTCTCTCTCCCCCTCTCTTCCTCGTATAGTAATTGAAAATCATCAAGCTACACGCACTCTTTCACTGCCAAACAGAATGCGTTTTTAATAGCGGCACAAGATCATCACTTTTTTAACACTCGATATATTTATTCTCACCAAACACTACAAAACCAAACAGCACGTACAATCACGCCGATGATAACAGCAGCACACAAACGGCTCGTGTGGCTTTTTTTTTCGCTTCTTCTGTATGTTCAAAGTAATGTCACGCTCACGGATATAACCGCATGTCAAACGGGTACCATCGCTTGTTGTCTTGTTGCCCGCACGGTTTCGCGCACTCCAACAAAATGGCCAAGGTAAACTTTGGTTGCGTTGCCCAGACCTCGTAGCTACTAGCGCCCGTCCAGCACTCTCGCACTGGCGCTCTTGATTGAGCCGATCGCACACTTCATTGGAGAGAGAGTGACTTGCTGGCTGGCTGGCAGGAGAGTAGCTGTTGCAGCGTTCACTAGGTAGTTTGGGAGGCTGAGTTGGTGGTGCCCACAAAAAAAAACACTACCCCAACAAACAGGGAGGGAGCGAAGGGCTCCAAGAATAGGCTAGAGGAACTGCCTGGGGACGGAAAGGGCGGCTGGGAAAATGGAAAGTGGTATCGCGGTAAATGGTAAGGGAATGCAAACAGAGTTAAGGGACCTTGTCGTAAGGTCTATGATTGTCTATGCATTCGGGCGACACCTTGAGCAGCAAAGGAAGCCGGGCCGCTTCTAGCGCTGTTGGCGCTACGGTGGAGGAGGAAATCGTTTGTCAGACACATGGATTGTTTATGAGACGGCGCGGCGCAAAGCATTTGCATTCCATCGAGAAGTGTGCTGGTTCCTAAGCGATCTATCACCGATGGATTCTGTGCCGTGTTGAGCGTTGAGTTGAGGGGTCTTAGTCTTAGTCTCGATCGCGGTTTCAGATCTTAAATCTAGGTCGCCAGCTCTCAGTGGGGGATTGCTCCAAAAAAAAAAACACAAAGCACATCAAATGTAACTGTCAACCAACCAGTCATGTTGCAACGGATTATTTAACGAAAATACCCATCGTTACGATCGTCCAAACGCAACAACTGGCACATTTATAGGCGTTCTGCGTTAAGACATAGCTGGACTTTCTGTGGTGATGCAGTAACTTGGCATCGAATGGAAACAGTATAGAACGGTTACTAACCTCTCGTAAAGCTAATCTGCACACCTCGAAGCAAAATCACACATTCTTCCGGCCCCAGCTCTTCGATCGTCGCGGTTTCTTCAACGCGAACTTCCAGCCATAAATCTCAGACAGACGGATCGTGCTAAAATGAAAGAAATGGTAAAATAAACTTGTATTCAGTCAGCTTCCTCAAACAACGCTGCCGAGATCGATGAAATCCCTACCCCAAAGTGATCACTTTCTTGCTGTCGTTGGTTGATGGTGGTGGTTTACCACTGTTGTTCTGTAAGTGTGCGTACGGTACACGGGCAAGTAGCAATAGAAAACACACCTTCTTCTCGTTTCTTACCGAAACGTACGTGAGAATGTTAAAGTGGGACGCAATTTGCGCCTCGATGTTGAGAGCAAGGGGTAGAGTTGTCCACTTTGGACAGGTTTGTGTGTGTACGTGGGAGTGCGCGGTATTAATTTGAATAGAAATCTTGCCTCGTTCTGTTTGTTCTCGTTCGCTTATTTTCCATTCTCGAAGGACGTTGACATTCGCCGAGACTCGCTAAGACGTCACAAATCCGGGAGGGATGAGTCGTAATCGTAAGAATATGATCTCAACGCACGCAGTGAGCTTGAGAGATGAGGATTCGGGACCACTAAAAGCTCTACCAGCTGATAGACTGAAAGCTAATCAAAACTCGTCTGGACAAGATGGGTCTCCAAGCAACAACTGACCCCTAATCCTTCCGCTGCGCTTTAGACATGTACGTTCAGTATAATGTATAGGTAGATTACCTTTGTCTGAAACCCATAACGGATGATGATAGGTCTACCGAAAAATGATCACCAACCATTGGAATCCGGTTCCGCAACATTGAACCTGAGTTGGTGACCCTTTCCAACATACTTTCACTCTCTTCCGGAGCCGGAGCACAAAGCAAGGCCACCGATAATACGCTTCCACAGACGCAGTGATCGACATCGAAGTCCGAAGGGATAGGCAATTAATGAGGGGTGTGTGCACCTAGTAGCTTTAATCACAAGGTCGCTACTTGAGAAGCCCAGTTACACCCCCTTTGAGGATAATTCCGGTACTTGAAGGAGGTCTTGAATCTGCCACAAATACTCGATATCCTCTCTTCTCGGTGGTAATCTTTCTCAGAACGTCTTCAATGTTATCAGTATAGGATTGAAGAGTCTTGGAGACAAGATGTTTCATTCTAATGATTGTTTGTCTTGTTCTGCAGTACGCAATCACTTGCCTTCCACACAATTTGGATCTCATTTGCGTAACGAATCAAGCTTGGCACTATAAACAGAATAATCGATACTCCTGTGTGCCGTATCTTTCCCAGTGCAATGACTGCAGGGAAAAGTTTTCCTAGCGACGGTACCCGCTAAACGTTAACAACGTTTCGATCGAAAGTCAGGGTAAGTATATACAACCGGAGAGAACCATCCTATTAGGAGCAAATATATGTCATCACACGTACAACAACCTTGCCGCAATCTTCTCGCGATATGATAAACTGGCCATTTCCACCCGGTTACGGCTGACTAGCTACACGTTTTTTAATTATCCATACCAAACAACTGTGGCGGGCGTGTTGAATGGTGCCGCGGTAGGCCAGCGGCATCAAGCTGGATGTGTACCAGTGCAGTGTCGCCGAGGGAAAAGTGTGACAAAATGTGCTCAACTTGCAAATCAACTGAGCAAACTTCACGGTGGTACGATCCGCCATAAGGTAAACCTTACCCTTCGACGACACGGGGACACGCTTGATCCGAGTGATTCGTGGACGCTGTCGTTTACCTTTGGATATGGGTAATATTTCATTCCGATGGTGAAGTTTTCCACTGACACACTGGGGGCTTTCACACTTTCCACGATTCTTGGCAGCGGCGGAACGTAAAATGCAAACACGGGCGGAGGCGCACACTACTCTGTGACCGACATTTTCCACCGGCGAGCACAGGCGAAAAACCTGTCCCAAACGAACCGCGTCGTCGTGGGTCGAGGTACAACCTGACATCGCGATTGCTTCGACGAAGCGGTTGAAACTCCATTCATTCATTGATTAATCGATCGAAAGGAGTATCGGGGTACGTTCGGATACGTTCACTTGGGCCGTAAATAATCTAGGCTCTTGCGCGGATTGGAGTAGCGGGTATAGCTGCTGCCCGTGTAGCTAGTGGCGGCGAAGATCATTAATTTAATAATAGCACACCCTGGCCTTCGCGCTTCGTGAACCATTGTAGAAAGAAAGTTTTCTCCTCGCGCCTACAACGTTCTGCCTTTTGCAATCCCGTGAACTATCGGGAACAGTGAAAGGACGTTAGAGAATCTTCCCGCCGCGTCACGTGTGTTGATGAGCTGCCATATTGCCTTCGCTACTAGCAACGGCGGTACGATTATGCGCCTGCGTGTCTGCAAGAAAACGCATGCAACAGGTGGCTGATATGGTATGGTGGGAAACCTATTAGCCTCGCTATGGTCGCTAGGGGCAACGGTATTGCTAAGGGCTAAGGGCAAAGCACAAAACAAACGGGATCATCTGTTTGGTACGTGTCAAAAACCTGCGTTTCGAAAAGAGTTTTTCCCAATACGAGCGGCGTCCGCATTGTACATTCCCGATCATTACACGGTGGTGGTTCCTGCGCTTGCTGTGGCATTATTTAGATCGGATCTGATTGGATCATCTTCGGTTTCGTGCGATGTTTCTGTGGTAAGTGTGCTGCACCGGGATCTTACCCAGGCAAAATGGGTAGCCGTCAATAATTACACCATTCTGACGGGATTACGGTGCTGCTGATGAAACGGAACGAACCGCAAAAACGCACCATCTTGCCTGAACGATCGTGACCACCCTTTAATAAACACTTTCTATCCCAACCCGATTCTAACAAACAGCAAAACGAAACCCACCGACAAGTGGTTGGACGCGCAGTGTGACGGTACGGCGGCATTGCACACGCTCCCCTCATGCATGACGCTGTGCGATCTGAAAAACGACAACTACTACCAGCTGGTTACGGTGGATGTGCCACTGTTCGACTACGACGTCAAGCCCAAGCTGAAGGTGTACAAGGGAACGAACCTGATCAGCGAACAGCATCTGCCCGGAATTCCGAGCGCGGTGGAAAGTTTGTACATCAACGATCAGGAACCGAGAATACCCAGTAAGTAGCAGTGATGCTCTCAGACACCTCTTTCCGGTGTGATTGAATTAAAGTACCGTGCCACCTGTTCAGTCATTGCAGTTGCAGTGGAATCTTCGGTACTATTCTACCGGAATATGAAGCCGTACTACAAGTACACCGTACCGAGCATGACGATAGAACCGCTGGAGATAGACGTGTGGAAGAAGTTGCCGGTGGAGCGAGGCGATGCGCTCGATGCACTGGTCGATAGTTTGCGATCGATCGAACCCTCGCAGATGACGCTCCAAACACAGGAGTTGCTTAGTTTGCCCGAAAGCGAGCGTGGCGGATACATTCGGACGAATGCGGAGCGCAAACTGGAACGTCTCTCTATCATTACGTCAATGGACACGATCAAGAAAGCTTCAAACGATGTTAAATCGGCATCCTGCTTGATCCTTGCGACCGAATGCGGCGAGCTTCTTGTGCTGGATACGCAAGCGTTCATCGTACTCGCACAGGCAAAGGTTGGTCCGTTCCGTGGGACTCCGAGCATGATCTCGGCAAGTGGCCAGTACGATATCGACTACCGCGTGGTAATAGCGACACGAGAAGGGGCCCTATACCTGCTCCGCAAAGGATGGCTTGCAGGGCAGCATATCGTGAAGCTGGAGAATCCTGCCGCCGGTCTATCGTTGCTGCCGATCGATCAGACCATTGTGGTCGTTTGCATGAACCAATCGCTCGTCTGCTACTCCAAAAAGGGCAAGAAACTTTGGACGGTAAAGCTACCCCAGCCAGCTGTATGCATGACACCGGTATGTCTGCCCCATCTCGGTATCAATCTCGTTTGCGTTTGTCTTAAAGGTGGCTTGGTACAATTCTACAGCCAGAAAAAGCTGGTAGACCAATTCTACGCACCCGAGTCCGTTTCGGCGCTAACTTTCGGGAGACTGGGCCAGGAGGAGCACGTCCTTATACTGGTCACCATCGATGGTTCACTGATCGTAAAGATCCTCAAACGAACGGCCGAGTTTGTGACAACGGACAACATGTACGATATTAAAACTGTTGAGGAACCGCCCGGTAACTTACAGATACCGAAAAAGACAAAAATCTTTGTCGAACAAACGCTACGCGAGAAGGAACACGCGGCAACGATACACAACTCGTTCCAGTCAGAGCTGTGGCGCATGCGACTTACGACCGCGAGGGCTACAGTGGACGTTATTAACTCTGCCGATAGTAACATGTCCACCGTTGATGTTGGCCTTGCTCCGCTCAAGCTAGCAGCGGAAGTGCTAGGATTGGGACCAACCTTTAAGCTGTTCCTGATGCTGGAAAACATTAGCACCCGCAAGGAAGCGACGGGTCTAAACGTACTAATACAGGCTGACCATCGACACTATCTGGTGGAGCGCCCGTACTTGAAGCTGCCAATGCTGGTGCCTGGATTTCCGATACGATTGGACTTTCGGGTGACGGTTACGGTTGACCCGTCGGATGGATTACCGCCAGTAGATTTGACGCCGGAAAATTCACACATCAAGGTGCTGGTGTTTAAAACTGGGCAGGTAAAACTACACCGAGAAAAGAAAATCAACAAAGATTGTATTAACTGTCTATATCTTTCTTT
>LULA01015811.1:0-27493 GCA_002091835.1 Anopheles maculatus | reverse complement strand
GTTCGTAGCTTTTGGATATTATGGCCACCTTTTCCAATGATAGCTCCTGCCATCTTTTTTTTTATGTGAAATAGAGAGATCACAGAAATATGCCATCCAGCCGGTTGATGTGTATCGAAAAAGGGGAGTAAAATGGAAGAAAACAAGGAATTAGTTTTAACAGCAACACTTTTGATAGTGAGAGACCATTCCTCCGATCGATCGACTTAATACAACGCTTACTTACCTTGCTCGGAATCAACAACCGGACCTCCTGCTCTTCGGAGCGCATACGCTGAATTTAACGATTTTGGAGGGTTAAAAAACCGAGACGATGCAAATAAATAACCAAACTTTACTCGAGAACAACAGCAACACGAAATCGGGCTTCCGGGTAAACCGAATCTTACCACCAAGAAGACTAAGAACAGGTAAGAGACCCGCAGCAAGAGAGAGAGAGCGAGAGGGAGCGATCGAGAGAACGGATAAAGAGAGTTGCCCATCTTGCACCCGCGTCTGTGCGTGATAAAAGATATGACAGGTAGAGGTAGTAGTTATACTCGCGTTAGTAAATAATGTGTATATATCATCTACAGTGAGGGGGGATTTAGATAACTATCGCAAATGACTTTCTGAGCAGTCTGCTCTATATTGCTTGTTAATATTATTATTAGAACCATAGGCTAACGCGATATACAATCATCGCCCGATGGAGGAAATAATGAATCATCGTTTTCGGTTTGGCCCAATACAAGAAGCAAACTATCTGCCAATTTTATAAGCTATTACATTCTGCAACAAACGACCGGGAGACATGAGAGTAAGATTTGGTTAACTAATAATCGTGCCGATGTCGAAAGCAGAGTATACGGAAAAAAGGAAAGAAACAAAACGGAGTTTTACGAGTTAACGAAACTTAATAAATTAGACATATGCATTAGTTGTTGTTTTATGTAATCGTCATTCACCAAACATACCTCTGTTCGTAGCTTTTGGATATTATGGCCACCTTTTCCAATGATAGCTCCTGCCATCTTTTTTTTTATGTGAAATAGAGAGATCACAGAAATATGCCATCCAGCCGGTTGATGTGTATCGAAAAAGGGGAGTAAAATGGAAGAAAACAAGGAATTAGTTTTAACAGCAACACTTTTGATAGTGAGAGACCATTCCTCCGATCGATCGACTTAATACAACGCTTACTTACCTTGCTCGGAATCAACAACCGGACCTCCTGCTCTTCGGAGCGCATACGCTTCACCGAGGATTTTGTGCTGGAATCAGATGAATCCTCCGCTTGCGCATTATTTTTTGCATTCTGTTCGTCGTTCGATCCATCCTGTTCGGCGGACACTTGTTCTTCATTGCCACCATCACTGGCATCTTCGTTTCCACGCTTCATGTTGCAGCTTTAATGGAGATTAGAGAAGTAGAGGACAGAAAATGAAATAGACGCACAGCTTCAATTGTACTGCTCATTTGCGTGATTATGATAATTAAACCTTGATCTGCCTTTTTTCTTCTACCACTTCTAAACATTGCAAATAAACGTACAGCCCCACACCATTACACACCTAAACCGAAACAAATCTCACCACACTGCGCTGGTGTCAAACGATTCGAGTGGGATGATAAGAAACTTGGAAATTTAAAATAGGTTTCACAATGGAATAACACCCTATACCACAAGCAGTAAGAGAGTTGATTAAAATTGTGTAGGCCCCACGTGTGGATTACATCAGGACAATCACCATTAGACATCATCTTATAAGGAAACATGATCTCTACTAAGACAACTGAGCACCAGCATTTTGCTGCTGACAAACTTGTTTCGTAGCGAATGACTCTTTCGCTAGTACACATTCCTCCTGCCGGCCACTCATTGCCCTATGCCTACGATTCTCCTCAATAAAGTTTATTCCAAATTATAGCAAACCCTTATAGCGAAAAGAGGTCTTGCAGTGTTACACTGTTAAATGTATGTACCTTACTCATTTATATCGTTGATCGCCAACGATCGTAAGATCTTTTGCTTAGCAAAAAGGGCCTAACCACCACCAAAAAAAAAAGCAGGACTGTTTCACCACAACACACTATCAAACACTTTTATAGCAGGAACTCTTAAGCACTACACAGCAAAAGCAGCCATTATTGTCATTACTGTTAATGGTAACTCAACACAGCAGGACCTATGCCACAGATCGAGAGGATCGAAGCCGCCGAAGAACCATTTAGATGCACCGGAAATGAACGACTGACCATGGTGCTACCAACGGACTCATATTTATTGATAAAATTTTGCTGGACCTAGGGACCGGAAGATATGCTGCAAGGCAAGCGAAAGAGCATCAAGAACCTAAAACCCCCCCATGCCACCGGGCCAGTTCTGTGTGTTCGATGGAGGGGAAGTTCGGTTCACCATTTACTGCTACTAGCTAGGACGGACTATCAATTGAAGGGACATATTTACTAGCATTAGACATCACTCTGGCCACATCATTGGTACACGTAACTATCTATCTATTTCCTATTCACTGACCACCCCCCTTCTGGCCTTAGCCGCCCAACTTTCATCCCTTTTTTTACATGGACAGGTGCCGGGGAGAAGAGTTTAAGGATACTAGAACGATTTGCCCCCTTCGGAACGGAACTTAATCATTACACATGCCACGAAACTATTACCACATAGTGCGGGACAACACCACCACAACCGCCGCCGCAGACAACTTCGAAACTGGTAATTTATTTTCCTTTTTTTTGTCCTTACACCATCGACAGCTCTCTCTAATAGCGTGCTGGTGGCTGGCGGCGGCAGTGGGAATATTATTTTTCAATACCAATGCTCACGACATCGGCAATAAATAGGACACAAAGCAAACACATATGCGCGCCCCGCCGCGGTGTAGGGTTAATGTTTGAAAATTTAAAAAACTACTTTTTTTCCTTCAAATAATAGATTCACAAATAATGAAATTGTTAGAATTTAACCACCGACCTCTGAAATGTTTTAACCGTAAAGATCGACAAAAGGTACGCGCAACCCAATATTCAAAACTTCCTCACTTTCGATTTAACCCGATCTCGTGAGTGATCATTCGTACCACTTGACCCACTGATACAGACTGAACAGCAAAAAGCGAACGCGCATTGCTTATTCCGTTCGCCCGCATATTCCGGCGACAAATAAACAAAACAACCAAACAAGATCGTAAAACTGCTACCCACAACACCAGCCGCTGCCTAGTGGTGATCACCCGCGTGGAGTTGCTGCTTCTCTTCTACCACGCAATCGTAGCACCGGGAGAGAACCAAAAACGCGGGGAAGACAGTGGGAAGAGGGCTGGTGGGCCGCCTTCGCTTAGTTTACACGACGGGATCACAAATTCCAGCGGTACAGGTGTAGGTCGCAGCAGCAGCAGCAACAGCCACTGAGAGGTGTGCTTACGCAGCATTTTACGAACACGACCGCGTGGATTAGTGGATCTGCGGCGCGCCACACAGCTGATGCTTCGATGGTGGAATGGTGGTCAACCACAGAGAATGGTAGCACCTTATACTCGCGATTTACAACTGTACTGTGTAAAAGACGCGGTGAATAATAATGATCGGCGTCGTAGTACTTCATTTTAAAGCCAGGCAGCCTAGTTTCGCGGAAGAAGAATGTTGATCGCCTTCGGTTGACGAGCACTTGCCGCTCACGGTTGTTAGATTCGGTGCGACAGTACTTTTAAAAGCGTGTTAGAAACGCGTCCAGTTACATAACACGAGGATCAAGTAAAAATTTAAAGTGATGTTTGATAACACATTGCCGTTCTTGGAAATGAAGAATTAAAAAGTAGGATTAATTTAATTTTTATTATTACACATACAAAATTATTCCCAAAACTAGGATAAACCTACGCATGTTATAGCCTTACTAGAAAAATTTTAATTGAACGTTGGAATAAATGAAACGCTTGCAGCAAGAAGCAAGAAAGGATCATAGATAAGCTCCCCTAAACTAGATTTCTTATCATTGGTAATCAAGCTCCTCGAATCCTAGGCTAGTGCGTTATATGAGTCCAACATTTGCGTAACTAGGTCGCTGGGCAACAAGTAGTGGGTCTTAAATACAATTTATATCTTAACATTACAGCTCCTTGCCATCATTCTTCTCTGTGGTTTCGTTTTATTATTATTATTATTATTTATTGTTTTGTTCAATGGACATGTACGTCTAGTTGAACTTTCAAAATGGAATTACATGTTACAATTTTATTTATAATTAAATTAAACTAAGCCTGTTCGATTTGTCCAACTCAGTAATAGATTATGTTACTGGCGGTACTGATATTGAAGTCGTGAAAGTGTCTGAATTTCTTGAATCGTCTGCACATCGCTGTCAGTGGGGCATTACTGGCGTAGGCTCTATTCATACGAGGTGTTCTTAAGGCCTCTCTTACTCTAAGCGTCCGTTCAGGTGCTCCAGTCTACCAAGTTACGGAGTTAAATTCAAGGGTTGAGCGAACTAGCGAGGCATAGATTGCTTTGAGGCACATTGGGTCGTTGAATTCTCTCGCATTTCTTGTTACAAATCCTAAAATTCGATTTGCCTTGTCTATCACAGCTTTATAGTGGTCAGTAAGTGTTATTTTACAGTCAAGAATGGTTCCAAGGTCACGAATTTCAGTTGTGCGAGCAAGAGGGTAGTTGTTTAGCGTGTAGTTATAAATGATCGGGTTCTTTTTGCGATTAAAACTAATAATACTGCATTTCTCGACACATAACGTTAACAAGTTAGACGTACACCATATAGAGAACAAATTTAACGAATGTTGCATATTTTCGCAGTCGCTTCTATTATTTATCACCCTGTATATTTTTATATCGTCTGCGTACATGAGCATATGTTGATCTGGTAAGAAACACTGAATGTCGTTTATAAATAATACGAAAAGAAGAGGCCCTAAATTACTGCCCTGTGGTACGCCCGATAAACTACAGAATGCCTCAGATGTGGTATTTTCTATTTTCACGCGATATTTCCGACCTATTAGGTATGATGTGAGCCAATCGGTAGCCTCTGCTGATATGCCTAAACGGGCGAGTTTGACCAGTAGCAAACAATGGTTTATAGAGTCAAATGCCGCTTTGAAATCCGTATACACAGTGTCCATTTGAAGCCCAATGTTCATGGATTCGAGACATTCAGTGACGAATTGGACAAGATTCGTAGAGACAGATCGCTTTGGGACAAAACCATGTTGATTCACTGTCAGATAGTTCTTACATGAGGACAGTAACGCTTCGTGAACAATGATTTCAAACACTTTGGCACTTGAACATAGAGATGTTATTCCTCTGTAGTTATTTACGTCGCTTTTACAACCTTTTTTGTGAATAGGAGTCATGTATGAATACTTCCATGTTTCTGGGAACAGGCGTTGACTCAAGGCGTTTCAAGCCGTTTTCAAACAGTTGAGATCCTAAAATCTCTTTCAAAATTTGTATGGAACTCTACTTAGCCATAATGCAACCCCTAAAATCTCTTGCTAAACGAAAGAATAAATTACTAATACACATTGTAAGAGCATGTTATGATCGTCATAATGAGATCACTGCTCAAATAATGATAAAATGATTAACTGATGTCTGACAATTGCTTTACTGAATGTTTAGCAAACAACAACAATGCTTAATGTTTCAAAAATCGTAAGTTACAAAAATGAATGCTAATGATTGGCATTCTGTTATTGCAAACCAAACGGAAAAAAGTATATGCAAATAAGCAGCAATAGAGCGAAAGTGGAAGTAGAAATCAATAACAAGTCCAGGGATGTACACCTTCTTCTTGTTAAAAATTTGCAACCTGCAACCTAGTAAAAAGCGTTGAAAAATGCATTACCAGCTGCAAAGTTTCAACGTTGTTAGCGATGCAAATTGTGGGTGAATAATATATGCCTTACATGGAAAGGCGGCGGAAATTCGCCACATGCTTTCCCACTGCTATCGACAAGGGCCCGACAATACACAGAAGAAAAAAGATTTATACAAAACAAAAAATTGAAATTTCTTTGATTCCAAGAACAAAAAAAAATAAATCAAAGAGTTTGTAGAGGCAATTTGCTATTTAAAACAAGACGCAGTGAATAGATATCCCTAAACAAAATTTACACCAAAAGCACTTAGAGTATTAAAGGCCCTCCAGGGAGTGAATCTTTACTACGGGGGGGGCCGCGATGGTGATAGCAGTTCATCCGTTCGGGTGTTGCTATTGAAGATCGAATATTTTGTAATTTTGTGAAATTATGTAATAATCATTATTTAATATTCGTCAATTGCCGTATGTCATACGTTTGCCACCCTACAGCCAGCCACCACCGCAACCGCTACAGTATAGAGCACAATTAGCCTAATATGTGCTCTTACCGAATGATTTGCATCGATAAAGCAAAAGCAATACTATCACCGCCTCTTGCCTTTCTTTCTCGGGTGGTATATATCCATAGACCATCAATCGAAGACAAATGATAGGAAAGTCTTCCATCCATGCCGCCTCCTTTTGCCTGCCTGCAACAATAATGAACTCCCAGCCGGTGTCTCTGACTGACCGCCCGATTGCCCAGCCAAACACCGATGGTGGCGTCTCTCCCCAACATTATGCTCTCTAATACATAGAGAAGAAAGTTAACATCCAATACCCGCCAACAGTCCTTTAACTGTACCACTGTCTGTCACCTGTACGCGCGTTCATCAAACTATTGCCAGAGCAGCAACAGCAGCAGCAGCCTATTCTCGCTGGATGTGTATTATGTATGTAATAGCAAAATTGATGGGCACATGCCGCCAGCCTGTCCGAGCCGCAACGGGCAGTGTTGTGTGTGTCTTTGGCAGTAAAAGCGCCACACACCACAACACGAGAACGGGGGTAGTTATCTTTTTTACACACTACACACGCCGGCTAATGTTTGATATTTCTCCTCCAATGTCAAAACAAATCGGTTTCCATGGTGCCGGCGACACACAATGCTTTTGCCGCAGCTTGGCCGTAATTTTTCACCCGCCCTATCCTCATCACACAGCTATCACCGATTGTATGGGGTTTGGGACGGGGTGGAAGTGGCGATGCACGGAACGATGTTCTCCGCGTGCAGGTTATAGGACCACGGCACGGTATGAACCATATACACCATGCACTCTTATGGGCAGTTATCTCTGTATTTTTCCGGTTGTGGACACATTAGAGGTACGCTTGGACAGTGAAGAAAACAAAAAAACGGTGTACCGTACATGAACGACGATTGTTGCGCGCTCTCTTGCTCATTCTTTCCATGTAACTGTCATGTAAGACTGAACCCATTACACGCCCGTATATTCTCACTTTTTAATCGCCTATCGATTTGTATCGAGGGAAAAAGCATTTAATCTTGTCAGCGTTGGAGAAGTTACGTTCCAGCCATTGCTGCGATCTACAAGAGATGATCATATTAGACGATCGCAATATTCAATCGATTTCGCTACGGTGCTCAACACGGTCTACTAGATCATCATGGTTGCCATGCAAGGGGTTACTAATTTTGTTACTCAAAATTTTATATCGAAGATCAGCCCGATCGCTGCGGGCAGTCAACAGTCACTCAATTTTTTTAAGAACTGTACTCATTCTAAAGCGGTGGCTAGACTAAAGTTGAGGCAAGCGCGATCTATTTTTTTTATGAGCGAACTGTCAAATTTCGCGCTCCTGATTTCGCGCTCCGATCCTGCATTGCAGGAAAAATGAAGCGTTCGCGCTTGCCTCAACTTTAGTCTAGCCACCGCTTAAAGGTTATTTTGAATCGTAGCAGCTTTTGAAATACATGATGAGTATGGTATATGGGTTTTTAAAGGGTAAAGAACTCATTTTGAAGTGAGCGTCGATAGAATTTCGGCGATCGAAAGTCGTGCTGAGGGCGTAAATGTTTCTGATGATGGTCAGCGATGATTTGCTATTTTTTAGCAACGAAATATACTTTTTGGCAAATCATTATTAGCCTACAAATTAACTCTACTGTAGATAAGTATGTCTGTGTTTGATATGATAGGGTAGTAACACGGATGGAGGGGTTTCAAATCCCATCTGAATCGTTCCTTCATACGAAGAAACGTGTTTATAAAGAATTCATTTAATTGAACGAATCCAAAAATGGAATTCTAAGACCTCTCGATGTTATAGTGCGCCAAAGTAAAAAAAAATAAACAATAGGTGGAAGACTACACTACACTGCCAATGGAATGGAAGACAAGACTACACTGCCAAATTAAATTAATGTTACTGAACAGAATCGCTTTACTGGCCGCTTCTTTAGTGAAACAGACTAATTTATAATACTAGAGATTGCATCTATTGGTTGTTTAGAAAGAACACACCATTTTTGGAGTACTGCTTTTAATTAGCCGCTTACGGTAAAAACATACACCACCAAAACACTGTCGATAAACAGCAGATCGATTGCTTTGCACACACGCACACACAAACACACACCCAGCGACAGAAAAACTAGTCAATTTGCACCATCGCAGTAGGCTGCCCACCACAACGAGCACTCTTTCTTATCAGTCGCCGTTCTTTAAAGCAAAACTGAAGCAGAAAAAAATGCGTTCCATTAAACAGCGAATTGTCTAATTCATTTGCCAAAACGAAAACCAAAGCCAATTAAAAGAGAACCAATAAAACCATAAACAGATCAAGTGTTTCTCCATCCGAAGTGGTACGAAATTTTCGCTCCTTACTAAAGTGAAAATCGATTCGGGTAATTCCTTCGTCTTATGTGCTCCTCCTTCCTCTTTCTCAACGATTGGCACGCTTCCGTCTCATGCTCGCTCTCTCGCACACGCACGAATTGTGCGGAAGTCAACCATACAAAAAAAAAAACTAACCAACAGTGAGTCACACAGTACTGTTCCGATACGCATCTTTGCACATTTTGTGTGATTTTTGGTGTCTGATGAAACACACCAAAGGCTCAACATTTTTTGACACGCATTTCTATTCATCTCCCCCAAGAGTTGTGTCTTCAATTAACGGGGCAGAGAATTCTTCTGCCGTTCGTTACTCACACACCCATTAACCCCGCGTGCGGAAGAAAAGCTGACAGCTTTCGTCGGCATAAGACAGTGACGACGACGACGACAACAGCGTCAATATTTGATCATCATTTGCATATTGGCCACGGTGGTAATGCGGGGTGAAGAGGGGCCCGTAATCATTTTTGCCAAACGGCGAAATTTGACCCACTAAAAAGTGAAAAAAGCAAACACTCATCACCCACCACCGCCGCCTGGCACTGGAGTACGACCGGTACCGTTATAAGCCGGCTGCCAAAAACGATCATCGCAAAGCCGCCAACATTATTGACTTCTTCGCACACACTAACAGTCCCAATTAGCAGACACAATTATCTTCCACGCATGAGATGCCTTTCCGTCGAACCATACATATCTCGGTCCAAATTCTACCACGGAACATTACATAACCTCGGGAGCATCCAAGTAAACGAAACCAACACGAAAATCGAACAGCCAGGCAATTGCTCCAAAAACCTCCCAAGAATGAAAGGTTTCCACCCCGCGGCGAAAAAATCACACAGGGACCAGAATCGGTATGAGCTATTCGTTCCCCAGGACGGACGTGCGTCGCATGTGGAACAGTCGTCGCGCACAATTCGCCATTTTTCTACGAAAGGTTTCAACCATCCGCACAAACATGTCGCGTCCCGCGTGTGTCCGGAAGAAGGGCGAAAAAAAAAGACTTTCTCCTGGGCAGGAGCAACGAAGAATGAACGTCGCATACCGCGGGCACGTTGCATAACGTGGACAAATTCGTGCAACCAGCACACCGACCTCGACCATTTCGGTTCGTCCGGCCAGACCTTGACGCGGTTCATGGAACATTCCAACCCGAGCGCTTTTCGAGCTCAAGAAACCGGTTCCCAGTGACCTTCAGGTGCACGTTTTCCTTGGCGCTCTCGATGGGAAAGGATATTGCTGCGGCGCCACCACATCTTGGACGGGCCCGCCTGCTACACACCGCGCGCTCGTTGTGCGTTTCACGGCGTGCACAACCCGGTAGACAAACACACTCACACAAACCCCGGACACACATTTTTTTTCTTTCCCGGTCCCGGTAGGAACGTTTCCAGGCTTATCATGCCGAAGGCGACGCTTGATAGTGGCAAGGATATTTTCATTTGCCGTTCATTTCGCACTTACCCTTGATCAATCTCGTAAATGCACCAAAGATTACACCGCTCTTTTGTTTATGGCCGTTACTTTTGTCGAAATAACACACTTTCCCGCAAAGCTTGGCGTGGCTTGCAAACACAATGAACTGCCTTCTATTTCGAGGAAGAAAATGGTGCAAGTACAGCAGCGCAGTCGAACCCACCGCAATGATCTGTGCGGTCCGTTCACGTCGCTTCATCGCTGCACCTCGGTACTGTTGCGAGACAGAGATGGCTAGACAGGAAAAAACAAAACTGTCATGACGATGGGGTTTGACTGTGCAAAACAGCAAGCTTGCTAGAGGCTATTTGCAGTTTGTTCGATTGTTGATGAAATATTTTATTTATTATGTAAATCTAACACAAAATGAATACTAATTAGCACAATACTTACAAGTTCGATCGATCTTCTTCTTGAATCTACATTTTAAAAAGAAATATGATCGATGTTTTTCAATCGTCTGATTTAGTGGCGCATCTCTCTCTTTAAGAACCTTAGTCATCATCAGCCACCTATCGTGTCAACAATTCCGATGTCAACAATCTCCCATTCCACGCAACAAACGTATTCTGCCGTCCAATGTTTGTTTAATTCATGTTTCCCCGTGTTTTCCCGTGTTAAATGTAAGCAAACTAGCCGTACAATATAAGGCATCATCTTTCATCTGTGCGATGAACGAAGAATCCCAAGTATGGACGGACGATCAGTCGAACGCCTCGTCCGACTGTAGCGATAGTAGCTGTGATTCGCGATCACACGAATGGGGCCAGTACATCGTAAACAATTCCCTGTTCTTTGTCAAGTTCGATCTGGTGTGCCACGCGAAGCCTGCCGTCTTCGACGATGATCTATTTTTTCGCAACGAATATCGCCGACTGTCGATACGGAAGAAGGAAAGCATTCTGTCGCGGTTCGGGCAAAAGGATAAGGGCAAACATAAGCTGTTCCGTGTCAGCGTGATCGATACGACGAAAAAGGAACACATCAACGGCCTACAGAAGGACGTGATCATCAGTATTGCGCCGAAAAAGAATGTTCCGCTCAGGGAAGTGTTGCCGCTGACGGAAACCATCCTGGGCATTACGACGAGCCTGTTTCCAGATGGCCGCAAGCTGATGGTCGATAAGATCAAAGATTATTCGGTGTTTACCAAGGGAAAGCTGGTCAAGTCGAAAGATTGGATAAAATCGATCGATACCGAGCAGGTTACGGTGGACAATTTTGAATCCCTGCTCGAAGGATCGACAAAGATACCGACGATCATAAAAATTTCCTTTTTTGAAATGATCGAACCGGACATTAGCAATGCGATCGAGATCAAGATTACCAACCTGATGGATTTGATCCAGAGCCAGGAAACACTGTTCGACAAGGAGGACATACAGTCGATGAGCAATAACGATCTTATCTTTAGCATGATCTACATTTCGAAGGAATACACCCAAAACGATGAGCTGGATGTGAAGTTTTGCTACCCGACGCGAGAAAACAATTATCTGTTCAACTCCCGCGGTAGCTTCGTAACGTTGCATTCGATTTTCAATCAATCGTTCAACCAACAATCCATAATGACGAATCTCAAGATTAAAAACGTGCTTTACTACACAACCTACACCGTGCTGGAGGATGGAATATTGCTGCTGGGGTTTAGCTCCAAGTACTCGTCGGTGTTTGCCGTCAAGCAGAAGAGCGAGCAGATTTGTCGATTCCTAAACGCGCTCTATCAAACCGGCACGTCCATGTTCGATAGACCGATCGAGCAGCAAACCGAGCTGATGCAGCTGTGCGAAATGATACGCCACTCGATCAAAGCGAACCGAAACTGTGACAAGTTTGAGAAAACGTTCCCGCAGGCACACTTTGTTCCACTGCCGAAAGAGATCCAGCTGCGCATAGACGATGCACTCGGTGAGCTGGAAGCGATGGACTATCGCAACTGGAATGACGATTTTGTCGATCTGTTCTGCCTGCTGACCGTGATCGGGTGTGCGCTGTACTACAAGCAGCACCTGATCTGTACGCATCTGAGCGGCGAGTACATGATGGACATAGAGACGATGCTGAAAAATCTGGGCGTATTTGAAATTCTCACCACAACGGATGTGAAGAACATGGCGATATGGCGAAAGTTTTACCCGAAGCAGTACTGCGGGGATGGTTTTCACGAGAAAAACGATGCCTATCTTATGCTCGTATCGATCGGTAACCTGCTGATGGTGGTGGTGCTCGAAGTGCCGATCGATACGACGCACAATAAATCGTTTTCCCGGTACGTGGACGAAATACAGGACATGCTGAGTTACTTTAAGTCTACCGGGATTGAAAATTTGATTCGCATCTGGATTGACTCGAACAGACGTCCGCAGTGCATACCGACGAACGTTAGCAAACAGAGCAATGATCAAACGTCGAGCGAAGATCGCAGTACAACGCAACAGATTCGAAACCACGACGAAGAATCGAACGCATCCAGCTCGATCAAGAATCAAACCATCCGGGAGGAGCCAAATCCGGACCCGGACGATGATGATGATTCCGATTGGGGTCAAAGTATGGACAGCAGCCAGCGTAGCAGCAGTTTCGACATAACGGATTTGTCGGAGAACCGATGCAAAGAATTTTCCGAGCTCATTCCAACGCAACTTACAACCGGGCTGGACAATCTGCTGTTCTATTACGTGCAGCTTGAGGTGGGCGATGGGTACTTCCTTGCGCCCACGATCAACAGCGCTAACGTGAAGAATGACATCGTAATGAACCTGTTCCGCAAAACGTGCACACTGATTCATGCAACGTTTGAGAATACGAAAAAGTTTCGTAACCTTCTGGCGCGCGAATCGACCAAGCTTAACACGCAACGTTCGCTGGTGGCAATCAAGGAGCAGGGTATGCTGCTGTCCGTACCGAAAGATCAGGGATCGGGGGAGCGGGTCGAGTTTTGGGTGGTGGGGCGACTCTTTCACAGTCCGGCCAAGGAGCTGTACGTCTGCCATCGTGCAGATGCGCCCCAAAATATGGTGGAGCTGGCATTTCGAATCTGTCTCACCTGTGCTGGATAGCGTTGGGGCGATAGTATTTAAGCTACTTTCCAATCAAATCCGAGCCTTCCATCACACGTAACAAACAAGGACTGAATTTTTGCATTTACAAACTCTCTCCTAGGGATAAGAAATAGTTGCTTAAGACATTAAATGTCGTATTTAATGAGAAACTTAAATAAAAAAACGCTACTGAATATTTAACCTTTTTTCAACCGTTTTCTTGAATTGGTTTACTGAAGAAAATATCATATTTTATTTAAAGAGTTAATCAACAGTTGCAAAAGGCACACTTTTTACAGATGTTAGACACCGCTCGCAATAAACATTTCCACTGTTATCGCCCGATCTTTCCTCCTCTAGCAGGAAAACAGAATACCTTTTGCTGATCAGATACTTAAAACGAAACGCACACACCTGGTAATGCCTGCCACGGTTCGGTTGGTCACAGTTTGGAGCTGTGATTGTTAGTTTCGGTAGAACTATTGTGATGATATTTGTCATAGTGTTCCGCCACGTACACTACATAAATAAGTGGAATTGCAAAGCAAAGCGCTAGGATAAAAACGAGCAAACAAATCCAGGAAATATCACAATCGCTTCCATTGCACGAAAAATCGTTTGCCGGTAACCGGAGCGAGCGCGGTTGCGGAATACTATCGTCATATTCACCGCTCAGCAGCAATGGCTCGCTTGCGCGTCCCTCCCGTTCGGAGTCCGACGCATCGCCGTACAAATCTTCAAGCTCTATTTCATTCGAACGCGCACTAAGATCCCTGTATTGTTTTGCGGAAGACTTTTTTGGAAATTGTGTTGCAGCACTGCTGCTCGGTTGAATCGAAGCGTTACTAACGGCGGCAAGAATCAGTTTCTCGTCGAGCGTAGCTTTCGACGCTACCGCTGGAACATGGCCCACGTTCGGTGGTGTGTTTGTGATGTTTTTAGGGCTGCTGTTACCGCTCGTGTGCACCCGTGGCAACGTTTCCAGCAGAATCGAGTGAGCTGTCACCGGAACGCGTATCACGTTACGTGCGTAAATTTCGTTGTCCTTATCAATTTTATTCAACTTCTTCAGCTGTGGTATCTGGAAACGGTAAAAGCAAAAACACTGTTGAAGCATACATCCAAACATGGGATGTATGGTAGGGCAAAAACTTTACCGAACAGTTGAATCGAAGTGCAATTGCTTGTAACGTATCGCCCGGCAGTATTTGCGCCTCTAGCCATTGCGCTACGGGAGGTGATTTATGTTGCGCTAGTGGGAAATCTGAATATTCGGCCGTGTACGGTTCCTCCACGTAAACATGATTACTGCTCGATTCCGCTTTGACCCTGAAAAGGAAGATCGTTAAGCAGCATGAGCAAACGAACCGCTGATTCATCCTGATCGTACCATTCTTACCGTAGACGCTTCATTTTGCGACGATATGTAGAGTCAGGTGTCGGGACAGGACTTTCATCTTCCTTTCGTCGATTCCGGAAGGATGCGCGGACGTGTTACAGCTGCGATAATACAAACAAACTTTCCAAAAAGCAAATTTCTTTTTCTTTTGTCCGCAGACATCAACAATACTCGTCAGCATGTAAATGTCAACAGGGGGGTGGGGATGGCTGCCCCACGAGGTTTATATAGATTTTAAATTGGAAACTCATTTTTAATGAGCTAACTCCATGATAATAGAAGTAAAATTGGGTTTCCATATTCTTTGAAATGTACTTCTTTTTATACAACCTATGAAGATTATATTATGGATTAATTTTACAACAATTTGATCCTCCGAGTAGATCTCTCAACTACACCTCATAAACATACAGCATGGACGCGTTTGACAGTCGTTAAAATAACGGATCTCATTCAAAGTGTTTTTGTATCCAGAAATGGCCGAAACAAGTAAAGTTAGCACGAAACAACTATTTATCGATGCATATGCCGCATTAGTTCAGGGAATAAGGTGAGTATTTACATGCGTAAGTGTTCCTTTTCAATGCAGTAAGTGAAATCCTCTTCCAGTGCCGAACGGTTCGAGGAGTTCAAACAGTTTTTTGCCAACGAAAATGACTACAACCTAGCGGTACAGGAATTCCGCAACGGGTTTCAGGAAGCGCTTCTAGCGAAAGTAACCCGCCTGTGGGATGAAACTGACATCGATAACAATGTAGAGCTGTTGGAAAAGCTGAAGCAAAAGGCGGCTGGAAAAACGACCAAAATGTGGCGCCCGACAGGCAAACCGGTCAGTGAACAAATTCGGCCGCTGGTTGTAAACAAGCTGAAAACATCGCTAAAGTTTTACCAATATCAGCTAGGATTTCAAAAGGAACGAACAGAGGTAAACTAATTATAATAATGAACACAATGCTGGTCCTGGTTACGCTTTATGACTGATTGAAAACTTTACAGGAACTCATTTACAACATCGAGACAATGCGAACAAAGTATCAAACAATGCAGACGCAACGGAACAACCTACTGCAACAGATTGCAAATGAGCAGAAAACGTTCGACACCATCCGTGCCCATCAGAAAGAGCTCGACCAGCTGGTGAATGTTGATCTGTTTAATGGCCTCCGGAGGACGGATACATCTTAAATAAAAACCGGCAACAAGCGCAAGTATCGCTTCTTACTTACCTATCCGGTGCAATAACCGCTTCGTGATCTTGGGCTGCAACAATTTTCGATATCCCGGTCATTCTGACGGATGCATCACTCCAACCCAACTCAATATTAGGTTATCACACCTCCTCTAATCATGTGGACGGTCTTAAATTATTTTTCGGACTCGCAGAGCTCGGTGTTTTAACAGCTAATTCATTGCCCTTCCACACATATAGGATCAAAAATGCTTCTGAGCACCGTCTTCTAGAAAACGACCAAGAGAATTTCATAAGTTTTAAACAGAGACTGATTTTTGACCATAGATAGGTGAAGGGGCGGTCCGGTGGTAGATGCGACAGCGGCGCCGGTCTTCACACGGCAGGACCGGGGTTCAAGTCTCATCTGGGCCGTTCCCCCATAGTGAGGACTGACTATCCAACTATGCGGTAACAATAAGTCTAGTAAGCCAGAAATGGCAGGCATGACCTAAGAGGTCGTTAGGCCAAGAAAGAAGAAGAAGATAGGTGAAGTTTTGGACGATTTTGAAGGTACGATCACCTATCTGAACATCATTTTTTGTTGTTTCTACCTCGTCAATCACCAACCTGAGGTTCAGTGCCTATTGGCTACGTCGTCAGCGTATGCCAAGATCTGGATTGATTTACAAAAAGTGGTCCTCAAAGATTCCCCCTCCGAGTCTCGGATGGCTCTCCCTCTATCTCTCGCACCGCTTCAGGTAGGATAAATTTGTAACAAGTTTATTATTTAAAAGAAAACACAATTAATCTAAAAGTACACATTAGGGTTTTAGAGGTAAACACATACAACATTTCGTTATAACGTTCGGTTTGTTTTTGTTTTTGATAGCGCTTTGTCGATGACTCCGGGAGGTTAAGGAGCGGTGTGAGGAGAACGGTGACCTTAGGTCAATATGTACAACAGTGCAAGACTCGTTCAGCGTTAATAATAAAAGGGCTCTTCTACTGGTAATGTGTTGTTCCCCAAAAAAGCTAATTGTTAATGTCGGTCGCATGCATGCGCGTGTTGCCGTTTCCAACCTTAGTTCCGCTTAGATGAGTTGATCAGATATTTGCAGCAGTGCGTGAGTAGATGCTTTTCGGTGGAGGAATTATTGTTGTGCGATACCGATCCTACCTCCCGGGTGTATATATCGAGCCCGTACTGGCCTTCCTCGGGAAAGCTGCAAGGAGAGAAGCGTTTAATGATATAGCTCTTAGTCCGGCCTGTGTGCACTTTCTGGCCTACCTGATGTTGAACGTGATCATATCATCAATGATCGATTGTTGCACATATTTCGAAAGTTTCTTTTCCTCGATACCATTTTTGTGCAGTGTCGCCATTGTGTGACCCAGCTCGTAAAGTCCTTTTAGACCGTCCACACGGACAGAGCAGGCGTAGTAGGCCTAAACTGAGATGGAGTGATGGCGTTGATGCGTCCGCCAGAACGGCCGGGATATTGGATTGGCAGACGACGGCGCTAGACCGTTAGCGGTATCGAGGAATGTTGTAGCAGACCAAGACCACGAAGCCTGATAAGTAAGTAAGTAAGTAAGTAAGTAAGTAAAGATGAAACGACAAAGTTCGAAAATTTTAATGCATCTATGATTAATGTGATAAAGTTCAAATGAATGACACAAGTAAAGTACAATGAATGACGGTGACGGTCATCCGAAAAATCCTTCTGAGCAACTATCGATTTCGGTGTCATTCACCTCTTGCAATGAGAAGTGGGCGGCCCGGTGGTAGATGCGACAGCGGCGCCGGTCCCCGACACGGCAGGACCGGGGTTCAAGTCTCATCTGGGCCGTTCCCCCATAGTGAGGACTGACTATCCAACTATGCGGTAACAATAAGTCTAGTAAGCCAGAAATGGCAGGCATGACCTAAGAGGTCGTTAGGCCAAGAAAGAAGAAGAAGATAGGTGAAGTTTTGGACGATTTTGAAGGTACGATCACCTATCTGAACATCATTTTTTGTTGTTTCTACCTCGTCAATCACCAACCTGAGGTTCAGTGCCTATTGGCTACGTCGTCAGCGTATGCCAAGATCTGGATTGATTTACAAAAAGTGGTCCTCAAAGATTCCCCCTCCGAGTCTCGGATGGCTCTCCCTCTATCTCTCGCACCGCTTCAGGTAGGATAAATTTGTAACAAGTTTATTATTTAAAAGAAAACACAATTAATCTAAAAGTACACATTAGGGTTTTAGAGGTAAACACATACAACATTTCGTTATAACGTTCGGTTTGTTTTTGATAGCGCTTTGTCGATGACTCCGGGAGGTTAAGGAGCGGTGTGAGGAGAACGGTGACCTTAGGTCAATATGTACAACAGTGCAAGACTCGTTCAGCGTTAATAATAAAAGGGCTCTTCTACTGGTAATGTGTTGTTCCCCAAAAAAGCTAATTGTTAATGTCGGTCGCATGCATGCGCGTGTTGCCGTTTCCAACCTTAGTTCCGCTTAGATGAGTTGATCAGATATTTGCAGCAGTGCGTGAGTAGATGCTTTTCGGTGGAGGAATTATTGTTGTGCGATACCGATCCTACCTCCCGGGTGTATATATCGAGCCCGTACTGGCCTTCCTCGGGAAAGCTGCAAGGAGAGAAGCGTTTAATGATATAGCTCTTAGTCCGGCCTGTGTGCACTTTCTGGCCTACCTGATGTTGAACGTGATCATATCATCAATGATCGATTGTTGCACATATTTCGAAAGTTTCTTTTCCTCGATACCATTTTTGTGCAGTGTCGCCATAAAGTCCGTAAGTGGTCTCGACATGCGGAATTGCAGTTCAATCGATCGTCCGGCAAAGATGAGTGGTTCCTGTAGAAATGTAAACAAACATTTTAACAAACGCTTAAAATTGATCAATCATATTCGATCGGACGGAGTTATCTTACCGGATGAGTAATCGGTATTAGCCCGAACAGTCTGGTCGCTTTCGTTGGGCCCCATTCACCGCTGGCACAGTCTGGCAAGGGCACCATAACGGTTTGTAGCTCTTCACAACAAATCTAAGGAATAAACACACACACAACACAACATTACTCACTGTGGCGAGAGACAGTTTGCTGCCGATTGATGTTCCTATCCGGCAGAACTGACCTTAAATTTGCACACACTTTTGAACTTCATCGGTTCCCCAGTTAGGTACTCCTGGGGCGTAACAGCGTTGGCAAAAATGTCGAGCAGGAACGCACCGGAACATGGTGCATGCACCCGAAAAGCTACCACATTACTGATGACGGATTGCATTACGAACCGTTTCAGGGATACAGCGTCGAACGAATCCTCATCGCTGTCGTAGAACTTGAGGTTGTAGTGGAATATCAAACATCCTTGCATGTCGGACGGCATCGCTATCCGAACGGTGGCCGCACCTGTTAAAGCATAGCTGTTAAGTAAATAAATTCCACATAAGGCGATTCCTGCAGAGAGCTTACCCGTATCATCCGTGTAAACAACGGCCCCGTAACCATCGTCGGCAAAGTGTAACCCGTAGCGGAAGAACAGCGACCGTACAAATGGGAGATTTTCAAATTCCGTCAACGTGATTGGTCGCTTGAGCAGCTGCCACTCTTCTTGCAGCGGGAAAAACTCGTAGATAAACTCCCGCGGATCGGTCAGGAAGTAGTGATCGTCGTACTCGTACCGCAAGCTATCATTTTTACCCTTGCCCGTCTTGGGCGCCTCCTTCGCGTTAACCAAATGGCGGGCGCCCCAGTTGCACTGCACAAAGCGCCACGCACCTGCCACGTACACGGCATTCCACGAGTTGCGGAATCTGGAATTTTTCGGATGACTGAAGAGCGCCAAAAAACAAACTTGACATTAAACGAAGAGTGTCATAGGAACTCCGTTCGTGGGACCTGTTCGAGGTGCCAACCAAAACCACCACCATCACCAACACGAAACCGCGCGTATCGTTTCGGGAGATTCTAGCTTACCTTGAATCTTGGAACTTTACTCCCGGTTGGTAACCAGCACTCTTGGAGTAACCCTTAATCACCACGCAGTGCAATCCAGCGTAGCTGCACAAACGCTTAAACAGCACATGGTAACTCTCCGTACCATATTTAATGCCCCGCAACAGTCCCATCGGTGTGTCACCGCGCAGATTATCGTCGAACGTCATCGTGTTTAGATTCTTCACCGTAATCCATCGGAAGATGGTACGTGCCTTTTCGATGTCGGACGTACAACGGCCCACGAGCTGTCGCACCAGATCGGTGAACGTTTTCTGATCCTCCTGGGCGACTGTGATGGCGATCTGATCCACGTCCTGGAATTCGACCGGATCGTTGTACACCTGGAATTTGCTCAGGGCGGGTGGTGCCGGTTTCGGTGCCACCAGTGGATACTCCATCGCTACCACCGTTTCGCTAATGTCATCGTCAAGGAATATGCTTTCGCTTTGCATGTACTCGCTGCGCCGTACGCTGATCAGCTCCAGCATTTCACTCGACTGCCGATCGACCAGGGCGGCCGTTTCGGAACGTTCGTGCTCGAGCAGCTTTCTCGTGAGGCTTTCCTTCTTTTTCGTCTTCCGGATGGTCATATTCTTTTCCAAATCTTCCTTCTGCTGCTCGTGCTTGAGGGTCAGCATGCTCTGATCTTCGCGCGATCGTCTGCTGGTGGTAAGTTCCTTTTCGAATTTGTGTGCTAACCGTTGGAGTTCCCGCTCCCATTCATCCTGGAAAATAACGCAAGAAAGGATCAATTGTCGTTGGGGGTTAAGAACGTTCAACATTAAAAAGCGCAACACCTACCTGAATTTCGCTTTGCATTCGTCGATCTTCCTCCTCTCTTTTGCGGGCAAATTTTCTGTACAGATCATCTTCCTCCTTTCGATGTTTCATTTCTAGTTTTGCTTGCTCATCACGCGCCTGTAAAACATTGATATTAACTTTATTAGCAAATATTGGACTAAACAAAGGAGCGGGAAGGAGCATGTAGGGGCATCGACGCGCATGGGACAGGGATATCTATGGCGTTCAGGAGGACAGGAAGACTGTGACTCAAACAAAGGATGACTAACGCTTCTAACGTCTTCAGACCAAGTAACCGACATTTATCCTTGTAGTATAGCAAGACATGGGACTAGTCACTTGTAGATTACCGTCTAATGAAGGACATGCGGTCGACGAGGGTCCTGACGGTAAAGAACCAGATAACTGAGCAATACTTCAGTAAAGATCAGTTCAAGGCATAATAACAGATATAAGATTATAGGGAGACAATAAGCCGATAGGGAACGGGTTACCAAAAATAGCGTTAGACTTATCGGGCCATAACATTATCGGGAACAGGTTAACATTCCCAAAAGAAAACTCTATTGAGGTTATTTACGACATCGCCACAGTTACTAGAAGCGAAGATGGGATATCTTATTTGCTGGTCACCAGCATATTATAGGAATCATTATTTGATACCCCCTGACAGCATTCCCCAGTAGTCAAAAAGGTCACTTACCAAATAGTAATCGATCGGTTTTTCGCGTGGCTTATCATACGCTTTCTGTATTTCGGTCTGCTTTAGGGCGTGCGCTATGTGCAACGCGCTCGCATCAAACCGTCCATACTTGTAGTCGGGATCGTTTTGCGGTGGCGTATTGCCTTCTCTGCCACCGTTATTGTACCCATTTGGTGTTCCTAGTCGCTGTTGCCCTGGAAGCGAGAGAAGAAATAAGCGAGCAGTCGTCATTAACCGATGAGCCAAAAACGAAAAATGCTTCAGACAAGCTAATAGAATTAGTAAAGATTTTTATTTAATTAGTGAATGTCCGGAACGAAATGATGGAACAGTCGAGAAGAGTGCTTGCGGGGCGGACAAAAATCGGGGTTCATCGTTTTGATGAGTTTTTGATGCACATTACGAGAAAGTATGCATCGATCAACTTGGCCGTGCGGCATCAAGAAAACGAGCCGAGCTGAATGGGTTTGTTGGACACGAGGTAAACGCACCAAAGCATAAAACCTACGAACACAGTGCTATCCGATCCGGTCTATTGGCTGAGCATAGTTTAATGTTGGCTGTCGTCAATAACAAGCGCACAACGGATACACACACACAAAAATGCACAAGGAACGGAAGCGCACATTAACCGCGTTAAAATACACATTCGCGCGCACGCCGATCACCACCTTTTGAACAACAGGCAGACAGTCAGCCAGGAAAAGAAAAGCAGCATGAAACTGTGATCATATCGGTCCCGAAACACGGTGGAAAAAGCTTTCGTTTTCAAGCAATTTTCCACCTGAATAGTTTCCAACCGAATCCAACCGCCCGGCGGCGGAAAGCTTATTCGCGGTATGCACCCCTTTTATGGGCGGTTCCGAGGGCTTTGATCGGTTGGGTTTCGTGCTGGTGGTTTGGAAATTCGTTTTACATGTTTTAAAATTGTTTCGAAGTCGCGCGCGCCAATACGTACCATCGATGCTGTCGTTCCGATGACCCCGGATTTGTTCGTTCACATAGTTGGTGCTTTTCGGTACGTTCAGTGCCTGCCGGATGCCGACCGAGGTTTGATCGAAATGGCCAGGACCACTTTTTGGTACATGTGAACAGCAGTATACCTGTGGAAGAAAGGCAAAAATTTAAGTAATTATACGAGTTTATTATAAAATTCCTAATTTTAAAATCAAAGTCTTCCAAAAGCTGGTGTTTAGTTAAGTAATATTTTTCAAAATGACCCACTAATAGTTGGCTATCGTGTGCGGTCATAATCGAAGAGAGTGTGTTCACTACCGGTCACGGAATGCACACCACATACCACATGCATGAAGTCATTACACCGTTGCTTGATCGGGTATAATGCACTTCTTCTTCAGTAAAAATGCAGCAGAATGTTGTGAACCGTACAACAACAGGAAGCGCGTTGAGGTAATTAAACCCATTTGGCAAAGTTAATTAGTGCAAGGGACACAGCAGTATTGTATAATTTATGCAATATAGTCCAGGCGAGCGGGAGCTAAGATTGATCGCGCACTACGATCAGGTTGATGTTAATTTATGCAGATTGTGATCCGAGTTCTGATGTAATCCGGCAGGCGCTAGTTTGCACCTAAGCGAAGAAAGTGAATCGCATGCGTAACATGCATAAACTAGACGTTAAATTTAACAATTTTCCATACACCCTATGCATTATCGATCCATGTAGAGACAAAATGTTAGAGAATGTTCAATCGATTTGGAGTAGTGTTGGGAAAAGTACCGAAAAAAAAGTAACGGACCGGTACCTGGTTTTCTATAAAAAGTACCGGTATCGAAAACCTGGTTACTTTGGACCTGCTTGTTAAATTAGGTGACCTACATATTACCGGGATATTTTGCGTTCTGAAAGGTGTATAGTTATTGTTTTGATGTTATTCCCTCATACACTATTTTTTACTTATTGTGCGTTGACTAAATAACAAAATAATGGTAACAAATAATGGGACCACAAAGTTGGATGACGATCACAGATTACAATTAACATTTGATCTATATCAATCACAGCATATTATTGTTACCAACAATGTGGATGAATTGGTTTTCAAAAAAACAAAGGATTTGATTGCCTGTAGTAGACTATTCCAGGCATCGGTAAGTGATCGAAAGTAATTGACTCACATACAATGGCCTTGATCCACAAAAACAGAATGTAATATTTTCTGACAGTGCTAGTGTTTTATCTGCATTAAAACACGGAAAAATTAAAGACCCGCACATTCAGTTAATAGAACCGGCAAATAGTAAAAACAACATTATCTAGTGTTGAATACCAATTCACATCGGAATTACAGGCAATGAAAAAGCAGATAGACTTTCCAATCAAGGCCGAAACTCAACAGAAATAAATACACACCCCTTATCCAGGAGGGACTGTGTATTTAATGAAAAAGTGTAACTACGAGCTAACTAATTGAAGATCTTGTACCGATCCACCGGTACAAGTACCGAAATGATGGTTGCTTTCTCTGTTACACTTTTGTGCGAGTAATATGTGTCTGATATGATTTCTCTGTTACTCCCATGCATTTTCCCAGGTACATGTACCGATCCACCGGTACGGTCCCGGTACAAGTATCTGGTCGTCGCCAGTAAAATTTTGTTTTAAAAATTTCAAGTCGGTTTTGATGAAGGTGATAAATAAATGTGAAAAAAATACTACAATTTTAAAATTCCATCAAATAACAGGGATAATTTTGTACCTGATGTGTCTGGGTATTTTTTAATTTTGTAACGGGTCAGGTGCGTTACATTTATGTACTTGTACCGAATCACCAGGTCCAACGGTACTTTTCCTTCACTAATTTGGATCAGCTACGGTCAATACAGCCGAAAAACTGTGAAGATTCGAGCGTACTAAAAGCTGTATCCCTGCGCAAAGAAGTGCCTTATCCAAACGTTGTTCAGCCCAAACAGAACAGGTCGAAGTCCCCCGCTAACTACTAAATTTTTCGGCATATCGTTCACAGATCATTGGAGACACGCGGTACAAATAATGCATTACTTTTCTTTATTTGAGATAAGCAATATGTCCATTTGGGTGGCAAATGTATGCGAAAAGGGGCGCACGTTGTGTTTCATCCACTCATGCTCATAAAAAGAAACAAAAAACGTTGTTAAAATCAAAGTACCATCCATCCCCGGAAACGCTTGTTGTTCGAATGCAGGAGTAAATGTCACATACTACACACTGTCGTTGTCGTTGCTAGCTGCTGCTCACACAAATAACGCGTTAGTTCTTTGTCGGCTCCCGGTAACGAGCCATATAGTTCATCGGAATGAGCGTCGATTGACCGTTGATCATCACCACCGCCTCGTTGCTGCCCGACATGTCGATAAATTCGCCAACCGTTTCACGATCCTCCCCAACAATAACCTTAAACTTCTCGCCCGGTTCCGGCAGTACCGGTTGCAGATTGGACAGTGGCACGGTTACGCAGTGGTCTTCCTCCGGCAGGAACACAACACAATCCCCGTTGTTTACCGTGCGAATGATACCGGTCTGTCCGCTGAGATCGGAATCACCGTGGCTCCGGATCGTCACCTCGATGTCGGTCGTAAACCAATCGCCTAGCTGCGGATCAAGCCCGGCACCGGGCGTTTGCGGGTTGTACGGCGAGGCCGGTGCTCCCGGGGTGGCGGGAGAGTAAGCGCTCGGCGAAGGTGTGCCAATGTAGCCACCGACCTGGTACGGCGAGGGGCTCGGATTCGGGCTCGCCTGATAGGGGCTGTAATTTTCCGTGTTGAACATGTTGCCGGGCGTGTGCGGTGCGTACGGTGTGTTGATCTGGTACCCGGGTGTGCTCGGGTTGTAGCCGGGGGACGGTGACGGTTCCTCCATGAAGTCGAAATCGTTCGAACGTGCCGGTGTGTTCGATACCGTCGGATCCCAGGCGCCGTGGCGCGGTGTCATCGAACCATCGTGCGACGGTGTCATCGAACCGTAAGGTGTACGGCTGCCCGGATCGTACTGCGGTGTCTGCGATCCGTGCAGCGGCGTCTTCGAGCCGGAATACACGGGCGTCTGGGCACCGTAGCTGCTGGCCGGTGTGCGGCTCGGTGTGCGCATGTACGACGACACGCTGCCGGCCTTGGTTGCGCCTCCATCCACAACCGTGATGTGGTTCCGATCGACCGAGATCGTTTGACACGACGAATGCAGCTCTACGCGAGCCGTCGTTTCCGTGGCATCCTTCACAATGCCCACCGCACCCTTGTACGGTCCGCCGGTAATACGTATGGTTCGACCCAGGATCTCACGGTCGCGCGAAACGCGTGCTCCACCGCGTCCACCTCCCCGTCCACCACGATTGGGACCACCGCCACCGCCTCCCCGGCCACCGGACGGATGCATTGGGGAATGAATGCGCGGTGACATGATACCACCACCGAACGGGGACATCATCGGGTTGCTGTTTTGCAACGGATTTTTGTTTCCTCCCGCAAGCTGCACATGGCGTGTTTTGACCACGAAAATGCCTCCATTTTCTGTGTACATCCGCGAGTGAAGGAAGGCCAGATTACGATACAGATGCTTAATTTCCCCATCCCGACCGGTGTGCGGTCCTTCCATCACCTTCACGATGTCCTTCCTGCGGATCTGATTCTGATCCCAGTCCAGTGCGATCGTGTTTCGATTTTCGCGACGTTTCTGCAGTGCCGTCGGTTTACACTCGATCACCTTGCCGTGCATGCCCAGCACGTGGAAATTTTCGCGCTCCAGCCGTACGATCACGCCGACCGTTTGGGCGTCCAGCTGCACCAGGTCGCCCCACTGGTAGATGCCGAGCGAATCCACTCCGGTCGCCATGTCGGTACAGATTTGAAGATCGCGCGGCAAAACCTCCAGCTCGTGCATGGTCAGATCGGACACCAGTACAATGCGCGACGGTTCCACGCGCACGATCAGGCCCGTCTCGCCCTCGTACCGACCGGCAAGCACCTTCACGTGGTCACCGGTTTTGAAATACTTGCGCAGTTCAGCTTCCTTAAAAATAAGCGGATCGCGCAGCTCCTCGTGTTTTGGCATCACCGTTATTAGCGAACCATCGATCGCGATAATTTTCGCCTGCAAATTCATCAGATCTCCCACACACACCTCCACATTATCACCCATCGAGAAGGAGTGTCCCGTGACCGGGTCTTCCTTGGACGAAACGGCCAGCTCGATGTTGATCTCCTCCGGTTGCTCCTCGAACCGTTCCAGCTCGGCCAGCGTAGGCTTCACACCGTCCGCCAACACGGCAGACATTGTGAAGGCTTTGTAAAGGAAGCCTTTGCGCGAGTAGCGATTGCCCTCGAAGATCAGGAAATCTCCATCCGATGTTAGTTCGCCTCCAATCGCACGGATTGCTTCCGGGTCGAACGATTTCGCCGCTGGGCGACGCTTTTTACGTTTGGCGTCGGTACTTTCCTCAGTCTGTGTGGCACGCAGCGCCCCGCGGAGACGGGTGTAATCGATCCGGGGAAGCAGCTTCAGATGGACTTGGTTTTGGGCCAGATCCACATAGTCGACCTGCGCAATGTCATCCTTGTAGATACCACGCTTCAGCCGAACCCACTGCTTCGGTTTCAGACCCGTCTGTTCTTTGACCACCTTCAGGATGTCCGTCATGTCCTTAATCGGGACCATCTCCTGCTTCCAAATACCAACACGCAGATTACCTACATTATTGATCGCAGACTTTACATGCGCCTGCTTGTACGCTTCGATGTAGATGTATCCCTTGACGCTTTCCGGCGCTACGACGGATTTGATCTGCATCGGTTGATCCGTGTTCTGGTACGTCAGGAACTTGCGCATCAACAGCAGGGCGGTCGCTTTTTCCTCTCCGATGCGACACTTTACCATCCACAGGTTCGGATCTTTGATGCCGGGCCCGCTGGGCGACGCTTTTTACGTTTGGCGTCGGTACTTTCCTCAGTCTGTGTGGCACGCAGCGCCCCGCGGAGACGGGTGTAATCGATCCGGGGAAGCAGCTTCAGATGGACTTGGTTTTGGGCCAGATCCACATAGTCGACCTGCGCAATGTCATCCTTGTAGATACCACGCTTCAGCCGAACCCACTGCTTCGGTTTCAGACCCGTCTGTTCTTTGACCACCTTCAGGATGTCCGTCATGTCCTTAATCGGG
>KZ064042.1:15706-27521 GCA_002091835.1 Anopheles maculatus | reverse complement strand
AAGCAATTTTGTAGCATCTCTTGCATAGACGTGCACTTCCCTACCTTTCGTCTCGGCAAATCTTTCGTCACTGTATGTTGTACGTATATCTGCAGCCGATGCTTTTCGAAGCGAGTAGTCCCGCTATGCCCACGCTGCCCACCATTGATATTCCCGGTGAGCTGTCCAACGTTAGCGCACGCTTTGCAAACACAATGACCGGCCTGCAGAACGACATCACGAACGCTACGCAGCAGAGCGTTGCCGAGCTGCAGAAGGAGCTGGCCGTGCTGAAATCGCTGGCAGCTCCGCTCGACACAGGATTTGCGTCCGGTTTGGACAGTCTGGTGGCTGGGTTTGGTGCCACGTCGGCAAAACCTTCGCCGGTACCGACGAAGCAACAGACAACAACACCACCGCCAGCACAGGACGAACCGGCGCCATTTTCTTTGACTTCGATATTTGGTTTTTAGCTTCATGTCGGTTTGTTAAATACGTAAACAGAGCAACACAAAGTAATCTATAGCGAAGCTTAGTAGTAGTGGCAAGCTGTATCTGGCGCCATTTTGGGATTTACTTCTTATGTACTGCTCTCTCTCTCTCTTTCACTCTCTCTTGTTATTAATTTTGCTTTGCTGCATGATAGTTTGCACCACTTCTTTCGCTCTTTCCGACACATTCGTTTATCTGTACAGTAGCTGACAGTGTGTTTGTTTTTTAAGTAGACAATCGCATGCGGGTGACACATACCACCTATACGGTAAACGGTACGAACGATGTAGAATAGGGGAACCAGGGGCCCGGCTCAGCACGATGGCAAAATGTAGGTTTTTTTTTGTTTTTTTGTGGACAAACATCATACGAAGAAGAAGATGTACGTAGGCAGTGTTGTGTTGATAGGATTAATTTTCCCGGCAAGGAGCAAAACAACAAACAAACAGAAAAACTCTCCCCAACAGGATCATTTCCTAGTATTTTTTTTTGTTTCAATTCATACCATCAACCACCACACAAACACTCGCACGCAAGTGTCTTTTGTAAATATTCATCAATTTTCATCTCTTCATCTATCGTGTTTTTTACTCATTTGCTTTCCTTTGATCTATACTTTCTCTCTCTCTTTCTCTATTCTGATTTCTTGTCTTTACACACTTTCTATTCGACTTTTCCTTATTTCCTTCACCTGGTTCATCCGCCTATTTCTACTGCTCTATTACATTTCATTTAGCAACCATTTTTAATCCTCTTCGTTGTCTATTTCTGGCGAAATAAAAAAACCCTTCGCTCGCTAGTAATTTATGCACTCTTCTGGGGTAAACAGAGCTTCTTTTCATTTTCTTCTGCATTACCCTGATATTACCTTTCTACGCTATGGCTTTTTTCTGCGTTTGTTTCATTCGCAGAAATGTATGCACTACTCTTCATCTTTATCCTGTTTCTTCGACCTCTGTTCACTGTATACACTATCTCTTTCTTCTTCCATCTGAGAACTAGTTCTTCCACATCATCATCATCATCACATAGAGCAGCAAAAACTGAGTTAAATTGGAAACGAAATGTATCATACTAGGCGGTTTGTTTGCGTAAACAGTAGGCAAGGAATTATTGTAATGATTTTTATTTTATTATTATTATTTTTTTGTTTTGGATTGAGGTGACACTATTATTCAACTGAGATTGTTTAGGTTTTTTTTTCTCCTGTTCTCTTACCTTGGCACCGTCTATTTTTTCCCATTTCCCGTTTCTACATAAATAATGCTAATAATGCTCGCATGTTAATTAAAGCACCTACTGTACTGGGTGAGGCACGAACTCTCCAACAAACTTCCTGCTCGTGCTGCTTCTTTGTCACCAATCACCCGCATCACCCTCCGTCTGTTTTATTTTTCGTCTATTTATACGCTGTACGGCTATAATCTGTCTATCTACCTTAGAAAATGAAATGATTATAATTTTTTTTTATTAAAGAAAACAACAAAAAAACGGAAAAGGAAACAAAAAACTTTAATCGGAAAAAAGCATAACTATCAATACTATATTATTTACGTATTATGTTGTAATGGCGGTCAATTGTTAGTTCTATGGAAAGGCGGAAAGAAGAAAAAACGAACAAATTAAATAAAAAAAAAAGCGGAACTATTTAAATATTGTGAATCATTCAGTTCATTTATTTTTATTTGGAAGAGTTTAGAAAGAAAAAAACATACACACACCGAATCCCTCCACTGTTGCCGTGGCTGTGGCACGCACAGGCTCACTCACAAAAACAACGAATTTAACCTCAATTGAAACCGCGACCCCACGAGAGATTCCCGGTGCAAAATCATGCCTCGATAAGATAGATTCGCGCGCCCGTTCTTGGTAGCGCATCCACCAACCAGGCGTGTACGGCTCCGTGAGTGTACGCGCACCTAACACAATCACACACACACATACGCCCATGCGCGGACAAAAGGTACCATTAATAATAATATGAATAAATCAGTACGCGAACGGTCGCGCAAACAAACGCAACGCATTCGCCAACCCGTGGTGCTGATTATCAGCTGATTCGCTCGGCAGAGGCATCCGTTTATCGCGCCTGATAGAGTTCTCCGGACCGGTCAGTGTTTGCGCCATTCGTAACGCTGCCGCTGAAGCGGGTGGAACGACCGTGACTTTTGGCCCCCTTTTCCCGTTGCCACCAGTCCAAGGACATTCCCAGGCGTATCACAAAATGTTGTCCAGTAAGTATCACCAACACACGTTCGCCCCCTCTTCCCGCCCACAGCAACATCGGGCAGCCACCTGTAGCGAACGACGCAATAAATCCAGCATCCATACTATGTTTGTGTGCGCGTTTTGGTTCCGTTTTAGAGCTTGTGACCGATTTCGGTGAGCTGCCAGTAGCCCAGAAAGCGCTGCTGGTAGCGGCCGGTGTTGGCAGCGTTGCGCTGCTTTCTGCCGGCGGCTATCTGGTGAAGAAGCGCATCGAAAACACCCCACCGAAGCAGTGGCGCAAGGCGGGCGAGCTGGCCGAACTGTACGTGTACCCGATCAAGTCCTGTGCGCCTGTCATTGTGCAGCAGGTCGACTGTGCGGACCTTGGACCGCAGCGCAATTTTCTGCGCGACCGCATCTTCATGGTAACCAACCCGAGCGGGGCGTGCGTAACGGCACGGATGAAACCGAAGATGGTGCTGGTTCAGCCCCAGTTTGACGAGCGGTACGAAACGATGACGCTGACCGCACCCGGCATGCCCGAGCTGCGGATCGACGTGCGCAACCTGGCGGCGGGACCGTCCGAGTCCGAGCCCGCCGAATCCGTCCGGTGTACGCTGTGGGGCGAAAGTGTCCCGACGGTGGACTGCGGCGATACGGTGGCACGTTGGTTTTCGCGCTATCTGCTCAACAAGGATGAGGGCTATCGGTTGCGGTACTATCCGCTGGCGTACACCAGCCGCCAGAAGAACGGTAGCGATACGGGTTCGCTGCAGGACGAAACGAGCTACATGCTGTTTAACGAGGCGAGCGTTACCGACCTTAACCGTCGCCTCGAGAACAAGGTGACGGTGCTCCAGTTCCGGCCAAACTTTGTCGTCCGTGGCCCGGAACCGTACGCGGAAGATCGGTGGCGATGGGTGCGCATCGGGGATGTGGTGTTCCGGTACGAGATACCGTGTTTGCGTTGCGTGTTCACCACCATCGATCCAAGCTCCGGTGTACCCCATCCGGACAAGGAACCGCTGCGTACGCTCAAGCAGTAAGTAGTTGTCGGTGATGTTGAATGCATTGTCCACACACACAAATAAACACTGTTCCGTCCATTTTCTAGATACCGCCAGATGCCGGCGTACGGTGATTCGGCATTCATCTTGGATTGCGCCGTGCCGGCACGATAAAGCTGGGCGATCCGGTGTACTTCGCCTAATTTCTTTCCGCCCCCCCTCCGGTGGGTTTGGTTGTTGCTATTTCTTTCGTTTCAATGTTTCGGGAACTCACACAAAGATAGGAGGCGCGCGCCGTATCAGGGTTGATAGCCGTGTTAGTGCATTTAAATTAAAAATAAAAGCCATAAAAGCATACAAACACATCCACATCCTGTCGGGGAGGTCGATTCGAAATGCATCCATCAGCCAACGTACACGGTGTCACCGAGCCCGATCGAACCGACCGTCCGGATGCCCATCTGCATACCGAGGACCGGTGAGTTGCCGAGGCCAGGCTTTAGCCGATACCCTCGAAGTGTGGTCAGTGGTTCCTGAGCCGGATTGCTGACACCCGTTTCGGGATCGACGTTCGTAAACAGACACCTGGGCGATGGAGAAACAGAAGAAAGTAATCCGATTACAAAACAAAACCCACACAAGCGTAAATTATCATGCTTAGGTAAGGTAAAGAATTGCAGCGCCAGTAGATAAGCTATCAACTGCAGACATTGCCAAGAGACGTCGACGACGAAATGATAAAGAGATATGAAAACAAAAAAGCAACTATGGAAGCGCGTTCATAGCCGTGTATTGCACACGATGTCTCAATTTACCCGTGCATGAGATAGTGTTGGCCACCCCGCCCGGAAGAAGGCATGAAAGACAATTGAAAGATGGATGATAGATAAGCAGTTGGTTCTTCCAACTGGGAGATACACCGCATCAGGTGATTCGCTTACCTGGTGCATGGTTTCACGTTCCGGTAGATCGTTTCCCCAATCCGGATCCACTTCCAGTCGTCCTCCTCGAAGGCACTCGGTCCCTTAACCAGTATGTTCGCCCGGTACTGTAGCGCCGGAACCGGTTTCTCTAACCTTGTGTTTACATCCGCTACCGATGCTTCCGACACGAGCATATAGCTAGTGGCATCGTGCAGCGCACCCGAATCACGTGCCGTCAGCAGTGCGTGGATCCGGTTCTTCTCCCGTACCGGGCGCGTTGGACGCTCCAGCGGGTAGTACACGAGCCGCAGGCCAAAATCTTCACTGAGCAAAAAGCGCGACAACCACCGGGCCACCTCCTCCCCGCAGTCAACCGCCGCGACCGGTTGATCCCAGACGGAAAAGTTGCCCGGTACGGTTTCGAGCAATTGCTTCACGTTCACCACGATATCCATCATGCCCGGGGCGGACAGGGTCATCCGTTCGTACTGCTCATCGAACGCGGGCTGTACCAGCACCAGCGTCGGATGGGACCGGCCAGTAATAAATTTGCCGTCCGCACTTTTTACCACCATAAAGATGCGGTCCCGCAACAGCCCGAGCTGTGGCCCGATCTGGGAGCACTGGAACAGCCGTACCCGCACGGCACCGCACGATTTGATCGGGTAGATCCACAGATCGGACACTTCGCCAACGCGGCGCCATTCGGCCGGTGGTCGCTGTTCCGCACGGTACTTCAGCAACCGGTACACACCGTACCCGACCGCCGTCACAACACCGACACCGGCCGCAACGGCCAACAGCTGACCGGCCGTCGGTTTACCGCCAGCTCCACCCGCTCCATTGTTCAGCAGCTCTAGGTGCAGAATGGAAACTCCTTTTTAGTGTGCGTGTCGCGGATGATGGGATGGGATGAAAATGGGATGAGTTTGTGTGGTTCCGCAGGAATGAAAGTACGGTTCTATTTGGGCACTTACTGGATAGCATCTCCTCCGACAACCCGTCCGTTTCGCGATGATGCCTAAAAGTGAGCGGTATCGAGCAGAAATCAATCATTAATACTTGTATATCAAGGGAACGCGCGATTCGCCCCCAGACGGAACAGATGAAAAGTTTTCAGATAGACCGATTCAGCACCACACACTACCAGGCACAGTTTGGTCCCCGAAAGCTCTGAGAAGCGCTGCGAAACAACAAACCAACCAAGGGGTGGGAAGGGGGTGGTCTAAAACACCCAGTAAAGGCACCCAATCAGTAACTGTCAACAGTGTGGTACCGCCGATAAGAAGGCCACTTCGGGTGGTACCAAGTGTGTGCGTTGTGTTCACCCCTCTTTTTTCAAAATTACGTTTGATAAGGCATTTACTCACTTGTCCTAGTCCTCGCTAATGCAAGACGCTAATCAAAACCCGTACGCTGTGAATGTGTGTACCAAGGCTGGTCGCGAAAGGTGTTAATGAGCTGCACAATTTCTAACGGAACTCCCCGGAAAGAAGAATGGATCGGTTCCGTTGCATGTCGGTCTCATAGAATACGCTTCCTTAGGTAGCTAAAATAGTAAAGGAAAACCGATCAATAAGTCACATTTGGAGGTGAATTATCCAATCGCAAATTTATTTGTTAGCCATACCCGGTCATATTTTTTTTCCTTCTGTTTGTTTACTTTCCATCGAACGCTTTTCCGACTGAACGGATCTTTTACGCACATTTGCCATCTCGCTCACACTTTACCCGTTTTCCGCGCATCACATTGCAGCTGTCAACTTGGCATGTGCATTCATCCACATTTGTATGCACTGGGATGATCATTTGTTTGTGATTTCGAACCATTTGCTAACATATGTTTGATTGCACGTTACAAAAAAAGAGCTAGGGTACAATTTACGAAACAATCTACAAAAGCTCACTCAAAAAGAGCATAAAATTCGCACCCAAATACGCATTGTAACCGTATTTGCCCGCATTGGTATAAAAATTTGAACCACTGACAGCTGCTGTCAAACGGAATGAGCTGTCAACGGCCGCAGCTGACCGCAGCAATACGCATTCCAAAACAAGCACCAACTCGTTCAGCTTTCCAGTTCTCGGAAAATACGCACTTTTTTGGTTCTACGCCGTGGCCGTGCTCGTTAGCCTGTTCGCGTCCAACACTGGTATCATTTACCCCCCCTCAAACGAGGGTTATCTGTTTGTAACGAGCTAGTAAAAAGGAACATTTCGAAATGTAAAACGTTTGGTGGAAGAGTTGTTCAAATTATTACAAGCAGATTTGAAAGCAAAATCTGGTGACTACAGTGCGTCTTGTTCGCAAACAGCAAAGAAGAGAACAGCGGCAAAGGAAACGATTGCAATAACGAAAAGAGAAAAAAAACGGCAACTCGAATAATTCAACCAGTTCGGTTCCGCCTGGGCGGATGTAACAATTTTCCTTTGTTTTGATTACATCGCCGAATGTCACGCGCCAGGGTTTGCTCCACTCCAACCAACGAAGCTACGGGTGCAGCAATTTCGACCTAACCTTGGCTTTTTTCGGTGCCCGTTCGCGCTGTATCTGGTATCAGTTCCCTTTTTCGGGGTTTGTTTGTTTGCGGTTGATGCGTTTTTGGTTAAACGCGTACTGTTGTTTGCGTGTGTGCGTACGTGCGTGCCATCGTGGTGTTTTTGTGCTTTAAGATAAGCGTATTTCGCAAAACGAGCCCGTTTGTGTGTGCGTGCATATACGCAGAGCAAGGTTAGGAAAAAGGGCAAAAACTGCACTGCACTTGCAGCAATTGCATGCCCACACACAATTACACCGCATTACACGAGTGATCTACGTACCAAAGAGAGAGAGAGAGAGAGAGAGAGAGAGAGAGAGAGGGAGCAAGAGAGTGCGAGCGGATTCAGCAAGAGAACTGAAACACGGTAAGAACATTGCAACAGTGACATCGCTAATTTTGATTCTTTTTGTTACCATCTTTTAGCCGTAAATACAACGCACAAACATTCAATCTTCAATGTGTGACATCTGTGGGACAGTGTACAAACATCTCGGTAGAAGTTGTAGTACATATTCCGTACCAGTCACCAGTCATTAGTCATCGTGCGTTACAGGGCCTGTTTAGTTTTGAAAGATTTCTAGCAGGCAGCGTTCATTATTCGTTCCAATCTTCGGTAGGGTAGTCAGACCGATAAAGTGTAGCTCCACCGTAGGGACTAGCTACTGGGAGTAATTTGATCCATAGGCGAGAGGCGAGTGTGTGCACGTTCCACAAAGATACAAACTCTGTACAAACAAGCTGCACTGCTAGGGCTTTGATCTGTCCACTGTCGGCGTATCGTTGCTCGAGATAGCAACGACCGTTCGCACTGCTGTAACAGCGCCCGGGTGAGGTTAATTAGATTAATGAGCTCTATCCCTCGTATGTGGGCGCTGCGAGACACGATAAGAAACGACACGGGTGGAGCATTTGGAGAGCCGCCAGCGCGTTGACTCATCGGTGAAGGTTGCTTATCGTTTTCCGGCTTAACATGTGTTCTTTTCGTTCCAGTGTTCCAGGAGTCGACCGGCGCACATAACGAAGCATCAAAATGCCGATTCTGTTCAGTATGATCGCCCGGGGTCAAACCGTGCTGGCCAAGTACGCGGACTGTGTCGGCAACTTTACCGAGGTGACGGAACAGATCATCCCGAAGATACAGCTGAACGATCACAAGCTTACCTACCTGCACGGCAACTATCTGATCCATTACATCTGCGACAACCGTATCATCTATCTGTGCATCACGGATGATGTGGGTGTTTCTTTTTGTTGCAACGCAGCAGTATTTCCGATACGCATGTTGGGCTAATCCAGGTCGTCTCTCGTTTTGTTTATGTTTGCTCTAGAAATTTGATCGTACGCGTGCATTCCTGTATCTGCAGGATATTAACGAGCGGTTTATATGCATGTACGGGCTTTCGGTCGCGACCGCCATCACGTACGCCATGAACACCGAGTTTGCCCGGACGCTGGCGAGCCAGATGCGGGCCATGAACGAGGGCCAGCAGCAGACCGAGATAAGCCGCGTGAACGGGGAGATCGATGAGCTGAAGGACATTATGGTGAAGAACATCGAGAACATCACCAACCGCGGCGAACGGTTGGAGCTGCTCGTCAACCAAACGGAAAACCTGCGCAATAATGTACGTCCCCGACCCCCGGTTGTTTTTGTTTTTGCGTTTGCCAACGGTACGTTTATTAATGTGCTGCGCTTCCCTTTCTTACAGTCAGTGACATTCCGCCAAACATCGCGCAATCTGGCCCGCACCATGTTCTGGCGCAACGTGCGCATGTACTTCCTCGTGACCGCCATACTGCTGTTCGTGATCTACGTGATCGTGAGCATGGCGTGCGGTGGATTGCTGTGGCAGAGCTGCATCAACTCGTCGGCACCACCGAAACAACCACCGGCTGCCGGTTTGTAAGAGGGGCAAGAGCAAAACCCCCGTTGAGTGCGTTTGATGGGAAGGGGAGGGGAACGTGGGGTGCGGGGTTAGAAAGTGGAAATTGTGAGAAGCGGTCAGTCACACACGGGTTAGGAGTCACGCGTAGGACACGCTTTTGAGTGTAGCAAAGTGGACGGAGCAGAAGTCAAACAACGTTTTGCTTAAAGATATATTTCTATTAGTTACGATTCTTTTTTTTTTCGAACAACATTGTGGGATTCTTTAAAACGCACCACACCACTACACAACCCTCCCCCTCCTTACGGTGTACAAACACACATCAAATCCCACACAAGGTTGGAGGCGCACGTGTGATTGGCAATTGTGATTGGCAAGAGCTTTCGAACGAAAGGGTACGACGGTACGGGTTTTCAAAAATCAAATTTAACGAAAACACACCAGACACTCCCATTCCATACGCAAACGGGAGATAGTGGACGCAGGATCTATTTAATAACACTTTTTTTTTTGTTGATCTGTTTCTGTTTTTTTTGTTTTGTTCTTATATTTAAAATCGAACTCGCAACTCGAAACTTATTGTATGCACGCTTCCGTGGCGATTTCATTTACAAGCTTCATTATTTTTCACGTTCCAGTCTGCGTTAGTTTATGTGATATACATCGATACACAAATCTTATCGAACACAGGTTGGCGCACACGGTAACGCGCGGGCAAAAGCGCCCCATACGAACGAAAGATCGGGAAATCCTGTTACTTCATTGTGCAAAACGGAGGTTCCGAACGAATGGAACAAACACCGAACGGGGTAAACAATTCTTGTTGACGATACAGAGCAAAACAGTGAACTTACACCACGAGAAAGTATTGTGTTTGTGCGTACGGAAACACCCGTAACCTAGTTTAGAGCAGCGTGTAAGCAAATGTTAGTGTATCTACACGATGTACTACACGATATGCGTGCGAAGGATTGTCTGAGCTAGATGTTTCTATTTTTTTTTGTCGTGTGTGTGTAATCTTTTTTTTTATTCTATTTTGTTAAATCTTTTTAACAACAATCGTACGGTGCGGAATGTGTATGGGGAATCGTGTTTTTCCCCCTTTTCCCCCCCTCGCTCCCACTGGGAACAGGAATACAATACTAAGAAATGATCTGAGACTTTTATGCGGTAAAAGAAACGAATATATATATATACATATACATATGAACAAAATATAGCAGGCATCGTGGATTTAAAAGGTTTTAGCTTGTTCCGTATAATGCCCTTTTTTGTTTCATTCCTCTATTGTTAACAGTCCGAAGCATTTTCTCGTTACTTCACCACGGTACGCTAAATAGAGCGTAAGTGATGTGTTAACAAATATCAAACTCCGTATCAGCATTGTCACCGTTGGAAGGATATTGCTTACGACGTTCATTCACCAAAAAACATGCACCTGTGCGCAGAGTTGCACGCCCGATACCTAATGGTAAATGGTTGAAGAGTACGCGCGGGATGGGTTGTTGCATAGGCACGGTGCGAAAATAATACTTCATCAAAAGCAAAGTCCCCCATTGCGTTTTTTTTATTGCATCGCACGCGTAGCATGCTGTGTGTTACAGGGTTTTCCATGTTAAAAAAAATGAAGCGCGGTCAGTAATCTAAAACGGTGTGTGATTCGTGGTACGTACGTAAGGGGTTTAGAGGAATGTCCACTTGAATTAGACAGTTTTTGTTGTTGACCAATGATGATGAGATAATGAGATATGATAATGAGAATATTAATACAGTGATTGCATTTGCGTGAAGTTGCGGGGATGTGTTGTGCGTGGAGTCTTGCTATTTTTAAAGACAAACTGGCGCCATTTCTTCGTACTTCGTTGTGCCTTAGACATTTTGTGTGATTTGTAGGTAAGAAACTTAGTGGAAGATGCAACCCCTTAGGCTACGAGACGCCTGATGGACGGCCTTTCCGTGCATGGTTGCTTCTAGTGACAATCAGTCAAACCGTAAAATCTGAAAAGAGTATCTCGAACTCCATGTTGCTCTAAACATACGGTTTTTGACCTGGTAAACCCTATAATGCTAGGGAGATTGCAATAAGGAATAAGGGGTTGAGATGCAACTGCGTTACAAACATGAATAGCTGGAAAATCATGCTCGGAAAAGAGGTCACACTCAAGTATGGCATAAGCCACACACACACACACGCCGTATGATGTCGATTTTGGAGGCAAAACGATACATCACCCTTCTCACGTGAGGCCCTGTACCATTTACCTATAACACACAGCAGTACAAAAAAGGGGATGGTTGACTGGCAGACAAATAGTTGCGATAATTGGCCTCGGGAAAAGGGCGGCACACAACGGAAGAAGGTGCATGCAAAACTCCCAACTCTTCAAGGCCCAGGCTGCACTCGAGAGCGAAGGCGCGTGACTCGGTCGCTTGACATCGTCGGGCTGAAGTGTGCATCCTCGGACGAGACAAGTTGGAGTGCAGTTTTATGCAATATGCAACGCACCTACAGACGGGCGATGCTTCCGGTGGTGAGGTGGACAGTTATCTGGTTTTTTTTTGTAAGAAAATGACGCCTTTCCTTCCCGAGTGTTTCCGCGAGACTTATCTGGATGAGTTTTATTGTCTTGGAAGTAGTCTCGGGTTGCCATTATGCTCGGGTTGTTAGTGAAGTGGGGCGTCGGGACGAAGACGCAATTGGAAGCTATTGCGCGTTGCCCTGGGAATCGCTGCAAGATATTCCTGTACCAGATTGTTTACTTCCGACGTAATTTTTTTTT
>KZ064042.1:3773-15324 GCA_002091835.1 Anopheles maculatus | reverse complement strand
GGGGGGGGAGAAGCTTTATCTAAAAGTGGGCCAACGAGCGTTCGGGTATTCTCCGTTTGGTGTAATTTGGACGCTACAATTGCAATTTTTCGGGCGACGGCTTCCGAACGGTAGTCACGCTCCAAGTCTGCGAGCCAGTTGCGATGTTGTTGTATACGCTCCGGATACATCCAAGCCGCCCTGAACGTAGACAGCTCTAAACAAAGCAGATCTGGCAAGATGTTTACACAAAATGTTCGCATGCCCTGCCGACATCCGGCGTGTCGAAACTGCAGATGTCTGGAGGAAAACGTCTAGAATAGCTGGAATAGCGATTACACTCCAAGGAAAACTTCGGAGTTTCACATATGCGTGACGACTGCACGCACAGTTACTGCCCCGACGTTTCTTGCCCTGATGCGGTGCGTTCGTTTCACCATCCGTACCGATTCCTGTCAAAAGTTTTATTGTTATGATTTATGATACCGCAACCCCAGCCGATCGTTAATTCGATCGTTAATGTGTGTGTGTGTGTGTGTATAGAGTGCTTCCCACCAACTTTTAAGCGCATACACTTTACCGATTCGTTACGGGATGCTGGTTATTTGGGTAGGATTTGAATGACAGAGACGCTCAAGAATTTCGGCGCATTAGTTAGATGGTGGTCGTGGTGTGGTGCGCAAGTCACGCATTTTCCCGTTGTCAATGATGAAAAAGGGGACAATGATGGGATGTACAAAACAATTCCGACGCTTGTGTTGGGAAAATTCTCACCGAAAAACCAGAACGATTCCTCGGTACTCGGTCAATTGAACTACGCAGCGAACCACACCGAATGCCAACAACAAAGCCGATTCTGTCCTGTGACGTTGTAGTGAGTGGGATAACCAATGAGATGAATGAAAAGGACCTCAACACCACCATACTTGGAAGCATGTGGTAAAGACGAAGGGAGCGGAGGAAAGGGAGGAAAACTGTCGCTTTTCACACGCGGAACAACGCCGTTCCTTGCGTGCTCATGCATAAACAATTCATTCTCGTCCAGAGTCTCTCTCTCGCTTTTGCTGTCTTTCTTCCATAATCGGCCTATCTCGCTCTTCTTCTCTAGCTCTGTAGCCTCTCTCGTGTGTGGTTCAGTGTTCAGGAAAATGTACGCTCACGTTAAAAAACAAATCACAAATTTTCCACCACAGCTTCCACGACAGTTTTCTCACTTCCGCCTCTCGCTCTCTCCGAATCCCGTGTTACACAGGCGCAATCGCACGGTTCAGGTGTATTCCCGTGTTTTTTTTTTGTTTTTCTCCTATGTTACCGCCAATCTGTTGGAGGGAAGGCAAAAGACGCCTGTTCTGTGTGCTGTTTTGCTCAGGTGAACCTGTACCGATCCTCCACAGACCGGCGCCATTTGTATCGTTTGTCTCTCACTTGCTCACTCGAGGAAGCGAGTTCGTGTTCGGTTGTTGTTGCTGCTAGAATCTCCCATAGCGTACCGTTCTGTGCGCAAGAGTGAGCGAGAGCTATCTCGCTCCTGCTCACCATGCCGTCGGTGTGTCTGTTTTCTGCCCGAAGGGTGTTTTGCCCGGTTGCGCTGGATGCATTTGGGCCCTGGGGTTTGCCGGGCTTGTGGTAACGCACCACGGAACCGCTCGCTAACGATTTAGTAGCCGTTTGCGCGCGTGACACGAACACGGCCAGCCAGCAGCATCTCTCGTTCGCGAGCCAGCTTGACAACAGTTCGGCAGTGCAGTCGTGCAGTCCGGGGACCGTATGTATGGGCGCTGCTGACCGTTTCGCCTGGCATCCTAGTGGCACTGCACACCTTATCGTGCCGGTCCCCGGTTTCCCGTATGGCCACAATCAAACGGCAGCCTCGATCAAACGGACACAGCTCAAGGCGAAGTATCAACCATTCGGAGCGGCATAGTAGTCGGCGTCAGGTATATTGAAGGTGCGTGTGTGTTACTTGCTCTGGTGGGTCCCAGTTCCTGTACTGTACATCTTTCTTGGAGCACTTTCTGGTGAACAGACGGATCGAGTGTTGTGACTGTGTGTGTGTGCATCTGTGATCCACACCTAGTGGCCAGTGTAATCCTGTCGAAAGATGTACCAGCTTCTTACATCCTTCCGTCGTAGAAGCAAACCCGACAACTGTGTTCCACCACCGGACCAAGTGTTTGCAAACTGACCCCGAAAGTGAAAGTGCCAGTGTCAGGTCCCGCACAAAACAAAAGCAAGCTTCTGGAGCGCATCCGGTGTTGGGTTTTTCGGTAGTTTGTTTAAGTAGCTTCCCCGAAAAAACGCCTGGGAAAAATGTCGTCCCCCAATTCTTCACATCTCTTCACATCGTTTTGGGCGGTAACTCTCGCTCTCGCTCTCTCTCTCTTTCTCTCTCTCTTGTCACTCTCTCCGCGCATCTTCAAACTCCACTGTGGCGGAATTTGTTCATTGACATCCGCCCGTCCCGTTGCTTCAACTTTCGCGTCAGTACCACACCCTTCCGCAAATTTGCCTTCCAGATAGGCGTCCGAGAGATAGTGAAGCTTGTTTTGTTTGTTTTTTTTTTTGGGGAGGGAGGTTTTATATTGCTATTCCAGCAGTCAAAAACAGAAGTCAAGCACAATAGGTGCTCTAGAATCGTAAGTCCTTTCCTTTCCAAGCGGGCAAGGTGTTGTAGTGGGATGTTTGCTTTTGATGCCTACGGCATCTATATGCTAGATCCTGTGTGTGGCCATTTCTATTCGATGAGGGAATTCAATATCAGATGAAGCATTCGCACTCAAACACCGGAAGGTGGCAGGATATTGCACTTAGTGAGGCCGTCAGATAGACAGTCAGGATGATGGTAAAAAGCAATTTCTCTTCCCAACACCGGGACTAACTAAGTGCGGAGGATGTAAGGATCCGGGAAGATATTAAAACAAAAAAACTGCTCACAGAGACACATGCAAAGACTTCATAATTGATTCATATTTTTTTTTTGTATTGCTCATACATCCTCGTATTTTCTCGCGTACCCAGTGAGCCTCGTAGTTGGTGAGCGCGCAGTGCAACGTGTGGTCTAGGGCGCGGTAGAAAGTGAGAGTGAATATCCCCTCCGTTGTTGCCAATGTTACGCTAGGCCGTTGCATATCCCGCCAGTATCGTGTGTGTGTGTGTGTGTGTGTGTTGCGAACGCAACGGTTCCAGTGGGTTAGAGCGGATACGTTTTCAGCACTCGGTACACCCCACAGGAGCACAGGATGGACAGTTCGCCGGACCTGTCGCTAAAGTTGCGGCGCGGGTCGAGCGATTCGCGGGAATCGTTCTACATGGACTTTGCCCAGGGCATCGACTCCGACATCGAGGACGTCGTTACGATGACATCCGGTGGTGCTGGAGGCGTCCCATCGCCATGCTCGCTACCACCCGCCAGTCTGCCGGAAGTGGTGACAGTGCAGCCGACCAGCACCAACCAAACCAACGTCATCCTGGAGGAGGATGATCCACTGATCGAGGAGGAGGAGGAGGAGGAGGAGCAGCAGATGGGGCAGGAGCATCCGGCAGGGCAGGACGATCCACTACCAAGACCGGACGCCGTGAGCATCCTGCCGGATGAGTGTGGAGTGTACGAGTTGCCACCGATCTCTTCCTTCCCGTCACCGCTCCATACGCCGGCCAGCCTACTCGTACCACTGCCCGCGCTGGACATTGACATCGAAAGGTAGGTACCGCACTGCGTGCACTTATCCATACGATCGAGCCAATCGTGCAAACATTATTACGTCGACACACGGTTCGTAACCCCCGTTTTGCCGTGGGTCTAATCCACACGGAATCGGATGAGGCATGATTATATGAGCCAGATTTATATGAAGACAATTGCTCTCAATTGCACTAAATGTGTATAGGACAATTTAGCCTCCCCAAGCGCTATGCGCTCTCACACCGCTTGACATCGTTGCACCGGTTACGGGTGGGCAAGAATTACATAGCAAATTGCAATCTTCAAGCTGAACCGGAGATCCTGTTGTGTAAACTGGCACCACGAATCTTCAAAAGTCTAGAGATGTTTCGAAATTTCCCAGAATTGCATTAGGACTCTCCCGGGATGTGTGGGCGGATCGCTCCAAACACCTCCCGACCGTGTTTGGAACGCAAAAGAAGTTTTTAATTGGCTTAAAACTCCAAAACGGAAAAAGCCTCTCAGGCGTCCTTCTTCACAGTACCGATGGGTCGTCCATTAGCGGGATTAAGTTGCAAGCATCTCAGGTGTCTCTGTGTGTGCAGTATTTTTGCATTTTGTCCGCAACAAATTCAAATGACGTCCGACAGACACAGCTGGCAAGCAACAGGTCCTGCACCGGACACGTATCCCCGGTATCCTGGTGCGAGGATTAATCGCGCCTTTCAAATCAAACACGCTAATGGATCGCCCGCAGGTACCGTCGACGCGCATTAGATAATTGAATCGGATACCATTTCACTGCGAGCCCGGTGGCTTACTCTCGCTAATTGATTTGGTTTTTCGCTGCAATTGACAAAGCGGCCAGTGCGTCCAGTGACGCACTTTTGCTATACACACGCTTCCCCATTGCATAACGCACATATGCTCAACTGCTCGCATCCGGAATCTGTGGCACGATTGTTGTTTGATTCCCGGTCGTCGCGGGGGATTTTTTTTTTTGGTGAGTAGAAGCTGGAGAATGGGCAGTAACACCATATGGTGTCCACGCTTTTGGGGACGGTGCTGCTGTCTGGTTTTATAGAATAATTGCTCTTCACGAGCAGCAGGTGACAGAGCGTCGAGGTGGGCCGGAGCTGGTATGCTGGAGGGGTGATGTCGATCGGCCGCTGGGATCTGACTGAATGCGCTGATTTGTTACTGCAAATGGATGTCAGGATGTCAGATTTTGGGCGCCATTAAGCACGCAAATGGCTGTAGGGCGTTGGCCACTACTCCATGTGGTGGGTACAGGCAGAATGGGAGGGTAGGGAAGGAGCTGGAGAGACATAAATTTGATATTGGATCTCGAGGTCGCAACCAACTGTAATGCTGTGTATGCTTCGTTGACCGTAAGTTATGTTTACGAAAGAAGATACTAGCTGTAAGATTGGTGTTCCCGAGGGATGACAAACCTTGAGAGTGTGAGCGCGACTGCTCGGGCAAATAAAAATTAATTCATACACCCGGCAGAAGTACAAGAAGTGGTCGGTTGTTTGCTTTTCACCCGTGGCCCCGTTTAAAGCCCCGGCGAGAGTACACTGCCCTTATGCTAATGCGTGATGGGACGACCATTAGTGACAGACCATTTGCATCCTGCGAATTGAAGTGCTGTCGAATCTGTGCGTCTTGGGTCGAAGAGCCGTGGCGATTGTCAATCGCCAATTGGTAGCGTCCGGTAACGGTCGTCCGTGTCTCTTGAGCAGTCCTGTTTTGGGAGTTTGCATTTCTGGAGCCATGCTCCAGTTGGTACAACTTCGCAGTAGTTCGCGATCGAAGCCGGTCGTCGCTTCTGCGTATCGGTATACTTTGGATTCAACTTCAATGTCGTGCATCTGCAACGTTCTAACAACTTATCCTCGTTTGTTTTTCCCCCATTGCAGAGACTCTGTTGGGTTGCCACCACAACCGATCATGCCATCGCCGTCGGTGCCACAGAACGCTATCGTGTCGCCGGAAACGTTCAGCACTCATACATCTCCAGCACCTTCCCTGCAGCAGCTCCCAATCGGACGTCCGCTAAGCCCACCCCATCTACTGCCCTGCCATGAACCACTCCCGCCGCCACCACCACCACCTCCACTACATCCACCACCGGCAGTATTAACAACCGGGGCGGACTATCCTTCGCTATCCTCCGTGCAGGAGCTCGGCACAACCGATGGAGACGGTTCGCGCAACGGGTCCTCGTTGGGCATGCAGAGCAAAACACCGACACAGCTCGGGTCGTCCTCCACCTCGTCCTCCACAGCGTTCCGCACGCTGCACACACCGACGTCAAGCGGCAAAGCGATCGGTGCGCTACCGCCTGCATCAGCCCCACTGCTCGTCCCATTACCCCTGTCCGGATCGGGCACGGTGTCCGGTACGGCCGACTCGGTTCACTCCACGCACCGACCGGCACACCGACTGTCGCAGCAATCGCTAGCGACACCGGCCAGCGGTCCGGCTAGTCAGACCACCACCACAACCCATCAGCACCTGTCCGTGCTGTACCATTCGCACCATCACCATCTACATCCGATCCTGACCACGAACCGGCGCCCATCAAGACTCCCCGAACCGGTGTACTATCCACCACCGCGCGAAGTGAAGCCGTAAGTACTGCCCAAAGCCTTGTCACCAGACACCGTGGAGACCTGGCCTGTGCGCTTATTTTATGGTTTTCTTTTTCTGTTGCGTTTTCCAGTGGGGAAGCCCTCGCAACTACACTGTCCGCCCTGTACGGTAAGCTGCTGGTCGTGATGGGTATCGCCTTCCCGATGGCGGAAGTCATCTCCACCTACATTCCACCTTCCTTCTACGAGGTACGTCTAACGAGCTATCCTTTCAACGCAGAGATTCATGCAGAGTTTGTGCTTGGTTTTGTTACAGGGCTTCTATCTGTATCTGTACATCGGCAGTATGGTGTTTCTGCTGTTCATGTACACCACTCTACTCTGGGGCAAACCGAAAATGCCACCTGTTTCGCCAATGAAGAGTAAGTATCGGTAGTCTACCTGCTCGTATCAGCGATAACATCTCTCTTTCGCTTTGCCCGCGTGTCTAGAGCAAACACTCGCCAGCACCAAGAAGGTAATGCACCGCACCAGTACCACCTGCTCGACGGACAGTGGTGAACAGTCGGACAGTGAGGATGAAACGATTAGCTCCAGTCCGAAGGTTCCGGTGCAGGCACGCCGTATGTCACTGTCAGCCGGTGCCGCGTCCCGGCTTCAACACTTCGGTAGCTTCTATTTGCGCATGGGCGCGGTCGGTAAGCATTTGTCTCGGTCTATGCCCCGAACCAACGTACTCCTCCCTGAAAGACTATAGCTAACGCGTCGCTTCTTATACTTCCTGTTATCCGTCAGCATTCGGTATCGGTAGCATGATCTACTCCGGATTGGAATTCGGTCAATACTTTGAGCTGGAGCGCAACACCAAGTGCCACAACGTGCTGCTCGCACTGACGCCAGCCACCCGTATGGCCTTCATCTTCATACAGATGTATTTCATCTTTCTAAACAACGAGGTATTTTGAGCACACACATCCACGGTGTGTGTGTTTTTGCGCCATGATCGATCGATGATTTTCAAACACCTTCCCTGTCTCTGTCTCTATCTCTTCTCCACACAATTTCACCACAAATCAAGCAAATCAAGGTGTATCGGCATAAGATCGTTGCCCGGTTTGGGCTGATGCATATGATCGGTACCAACCTGTCGGTGTGGTTCTCGGTGTTGATACAGGAAACGAAGCACGAAATATTGACGTTCTACAATCCGGAGAATCGTACGCTGCGTATCTCGCACCGGCTGGGTAAGATTGCTCTACGGTGTAGTTTACAGTTCGGCCTCAACTAACCATTGCTCTATCCGATCGCCCTCACCAGGTAACAAGATGATGCCACATCCAGTCGAAACGGTAGCACATCTTCGAGTTGCCCGCGGTCTAAAAGGCCCGCACAACATCTTCGAATGCCGACGGTCCAACATTATCGGTACGCTCGTCCAGGATGCGTCACCATTTCTTTTCCCGTGCACCATCGAGTACTCGCTCATCTGTGCCGCCATCTTGTACGTGATGTGGCGCAGTATTAGCAGACCACAGAACGAACAGCCCCAGCGACAGGAAAGTTTACATCCGCTGAAGCGTTCACCGCACCACTACTCGGTCGATTGTGCCGGTGCGCATAAGGGCTTGTTTATCGGGATACTCATCCTGGTGCTGACCATCATCTCGCTCATCCTGTTCTTCGTGCTGATATCGCGCCCGGAGTTTGTTAGTCTCGCCGTCACCGAGGTGAACATATGCGAGCTAACGCTGTACGGTACGACGACGGCGGCCACACTGATCGGGATGTTCCAGGTGCGCCACATGCAGTACGATGCGTTCCGTAGCTTCAGCCTGGACGATATACTGCTCGTCGGTGGCCAGACCGGTTCGTTCCTGTACAGCACGTTCACCGTGATCGGTGGCCACTTTACGATGCGGCGCGATACGGTGCTGGTGCTAATTACGGCTCTCGCATCGCTAGTGGAAACCGCCTGCCAGACCATGTTCATACTGGATGCGAGTCGCCGGTCGGCCGCAACGCAGGAACACATCCGGAAGAAACCGGGCCGGGAGATTGTGACCTTTCTGCTGGTGAGCAATCTGGCGATGTGGGCTATCAACACGCTGGAAAAGAGCCGGGCCGAATCGCACCCGATACAGCTACACTTTTACGGGCTGTGGGCGTGGACGATCATTACGCACGTGTCGATGCCGCTCGCGATCTTCTATCGCTTCCACAGCACGGTGTGTCTGTGCGAGATCTGGAAGCGGGCGTACAAGATGAAGCCGGCGTACATGTAGGGTCGTGCGAGTGCTTGGCCCTGTCCGGCACGCGTGTCGAGGATATGTGCCAGGCGTACGGACGAACCGCCGGCTGTAGAGGAAACGGTTGCCGGGGGCAGTGGTGTGGTTCCGCCGCAGGATGCCGCCTCTATCGATCTGAATGAGTATCTGCGCGTCTAGGACAGGCAATGGCGAGCAAGCACAACATGAAACAGCACACCAAAGATTCGTCGCATAAGAGGGGGGGAAGGTTTTCGTTTTTTGAAAGCTGCTTTTAACGTCCGTTAGGATGGCAGGTGTGAAGGAGTATTTCGACATCATCCACAGCTCGATCGGGTCTCTCGCTTGTATGGCACTGGCGAGGGTCGACACGCGCGCCCACCGACGATTCTTCCAACGTTTTTTATACTACACACGTACTACGTGACCTGCGAATATCTGTATCGCAGATGCCGGTGTGCCGGTGTCAGGAGACCATCAGGACTTTTGTTTTTGGTTTTTTTTTTTTTGGGGGGGAAAAGGAAGTAAGACGCGGGAACACAAAACGAAAGGAGTTTTTTATAATGCCAGTAGCAGATTTTTTAGATACATTTTGTTCACAGCAGATGTGTGCGTGTTTTTTGGAGGGAACCTTTTTATATACATATATGTGTATCGGACCGTAGTAGATAGGGTTAGTTGGGTGACGCTCGTAACGTATTGCACGAGCAGCCGCCGGTCTGATGTTGTGCGGTGTAGGGCGTACGTCCAGTGTATCGGTAAGCGTCCAACAGCGTTACGATGCTTATACTATCTGCGTACAGATGTGTAGCTGGCAAAACGACGAAGACAACAGACGATATACTCAAAACTCATACTCAGATTTAAATATGAAAGCAAATCAACGTCAACTCCAAACCGTCTATATAAATGTTTGGTGCCAACAATTTGTCCAACAAACAAACGCAACTCAGTGTCAAAGCAAATCAAAAGTATAAACAAAAAAGAAATGTAACGTTTAATCAACTATAGATAGGGACGGATCGACGGATGGACCCCGTAATGGTAACTATTATAACTTCCTGCCAGTAAGCGATGTTTTATATGGGTGATTTTTAGACGGGGCGCAAAGCAGAGGAAACCTTTTTAATCGGTTTTATTTATACAAACAGACGTTTGGGGTGGGGACAGTATTCAGAGCCGTCGCCGATATGCGGGTGACGTCAGCTAGTAGTATCCAACCTCATCATCGTCATGCACGTTCAGTATATTCATTGATGGATCACGCACCGCATTCACCAAACCACAAACACACACGTTCGATCGTTAGTTGCGTGTGCGCTAAGTAGGCTAAGAATGTCGGACCGTACCGAAACCCTCCGGGTGACGAAGCGTAGTAAGTTAGACGCTTCTTGTTTGCTTTCGTCTGCTGGTGGGGGGCAAAAGTCACGCCAGCAAACACAAAATCAGACACACATGTGCGTGACTTTGGTCGGGAAAACGCGGAAATTCTTCCGAGCTGAGATCATCGGACCCAGAGTCTCCCGCCCAGAGGGTTCGGCGCATCGGCTGTCGTTGTCACTTGCATTTTCAATCGGTATCGGTCACGCGTGTGTTTGTGCGTGTTTTTTATTTGCAATTTTTGAGGAAACCTTTGCTCACTGTAGCATCGTTGAGGGGGGTCGATATAACGACTAGTTGTAGTAGACGGATAAGAAAAAGAAACCGAAAAACAAAACAAACGCTTATTTATATACGTAGAGCACGCTGATCCTGACTGTACGTTCTCTTACCATCCCGCATGCCAAAAAAAATTGCATCAGCACATACACTATGTACACGCCTCTCCTATTAACCCTTAACGCTATCGATCGTTGTATTTAATGCCAACGCAAATGTTTCGTGTTGTCCTGTTTCTTTTGTGTTACTGTTTTCGTGCCATTCTGCCCATTGGCGGGCGACGAAAACAAATCGTATCTATTCCGTATTCTCAAACTCAATGCTTATCCTACTATCTGTCAACGCTCTCACTATATGCGGCATACAAGTACCAACCGCAACACAAAAACCAAAAAACTTGACACTAAATCAAACATCCGTTCTTTTTGTAGCTAAGATTAACGTGTAGGAAACGATGCTGTTAAAAGTGTTTTTTAATTCCGTTTTGATTCGTGAAAAATTTATTATCTTCCTCTCGCTTATAGAAGAAACGCAAACACAAAAGTCGACATAAAAACAAACTAAAAAAAAGGGAAGAGAAAATGCAATTAAAAAAAACTAAAATAGAGATGGAAAATGAATTAAAAAAAAGATTATTAAGAGAGAGAGAGAGAGAGAAACTGTTCCATTTGGTTGCAGTGTCGATTCGTTACAACAAAATGCAACAATCGATTTACTTGTTTGTTACATTTTACCAGCATTCACGCTGTGCGTTCGGGGAATTACCCCGGTGGAAGAAAACCAAAACAAAAAAAAAGTGAAACAATTTGTGCTAAGTTGTGCCATTAATTCTGCCTGTTTTCAGTTTTGCTCGGTTTTCATTAAACACGCTAAATCGGAACATGTTCGCCCCCCTAGCTTGTACGGAGCGAAACAATCGACAGTGTTCCGGAAATGGAAACGAATTATATAGATATAGTCTTAAAACAAATGTACCGATGCAATCCAATCGGGTGTTCAGGCTTCGATGTTCTTTTTTATATATGTATACTATGCGTATGTTACTGGGATACTTTTTAACACGAAAACACGAACAGCCATGTTCCGGTAGAGAATATTATCGAATAATAAAATGAAACCAAAACAACAAAAAGAAAAAAAACGAAACGAAATTAATAAAAGTCTACACAAAGCTCCACGACGGCCATTTCGGGATTTGCCAATAAACAGACAAAACTTATCGTACTAAGTCTCTGTGTGTGTGTGTGTGTTTGTGTGTGTACTAAGTTTTTTTTTATTTGAAAAAAAAGAATCCGAACGCTGAGCATTCAAGGGTTAATTGTTGTAGAATTGCTCTTAGCTCGGATTTGTTTGAATTTCTCGCCCTGAATGTGATTGGAGATGTTTTTTTT
>KZ064041.1:737-19153 GCA_002091835.1 Anopheles maculatus | reverse complement strand
TCACATCCGTATGAAGCTCTTTTTTTTTTGAAGCGTTTAATGTGCTCTGGATCGTGTAATTAGTTACATGAAACATTAACATGTGCTACATTGCTCGTCGTATCAATACTGATGTTTACTTATCGTAATTTCTTTATTTATCGTACACGTGTTACAGATCTTTTACTTGGTCGGTCGGTCTCATTTTTTTCCGACCTAAGGTGAGACGTGATTATAAAGTCAAAACTCACTCATACGGTACTTCAATTAAGCAAAGTAAAACAAATAATTCACACCCAGTCCACCGAAAGTGCGAAAAACTGCCAGACGTAACATGATCAGTAGCGAGAATCCATCGAGTTTGTGCGCCTGCTTCTGCGAACTAGCGAAAGTAATTAAATTCCCTTTGTTACCTGCTAAGCATTTGATCCACCACGTACGTCATGCGCTATGCGGCCGGACCTGTACGCTGAAAGGGGATGGATGCTTTCTGGCCGAACGAAAGGCACCAAGCATAGTAAACTATATGGGAGCATGGGGACGCGAAACAGATTGTAGCGTAAACGAAACGTAAGTAGAGTGCCGCCATTAAGACCTTGATCTTCAGCGTGCTGTGTTCTCGAAGCACTTTTGCCAAGATTCGCCAGTTCATCATTCGCTAGGGCACCCAAGGGGAAGGGCATTGAACTGTGGAACGTTCCGAAGAGACAACGTTGTAACCAAGAGCAACAAAAATCGTACACACATCGGACAGAACGCGGAGAGGCGAAAACGGACAAGTACCTTCTAAGCCGCGCATGGATTAACATGGATGGGAACTAAACGCGAGACAAGGCATGCTCTCTAGTGTGTCCTGGTGTTTGTGTTTGTGTGGAGGTATGTGTGTTTGGTGAGCGGAAGTTGTCTGAACAAAACGATCACCGCACGTACGAATTGGAAGAATGCGTAGGGACGGTGCGAGAGAAGTTGTGCGATGAACAGAATGAATACTGCGGTAGCCGCCAGCAGGTGGTAGAGGTGAGTCACGGATTTCCGTTCCGCGAATCTAATAGGGGCCATCGAACTAGCGTCCACTATACGTTCACAAGAAGGGTCTACCTATTACCATGCGGTAGTGGTGAAGACTCGTGAGCTTTGCCGTAGGACCGCCGATCGTTGAGTTTGATTAATTGCAAAATCAACTACAATTTAACTGTGTAGTGTCCTTAGAAGATTGGGCACGAGAGGGCATGAGAACCATTATCACGTAATATCATATGTTCAAAGCCTCAAATTATCACTCAGCTTCATGGTACAGAAGTGTCTGCCATACTTCGCGAACGCTCTACGATCGCTCATCTTTAAAACGCTTGTAGCTGGGCAGGATATCACCGACAGGAAACCACATTTAACCGGGCACGCAGATGCCGCCACACCGTGCTACAGGCGCTCGACTTCCTTCGAATGAATTTTGGAGGTTAATGTCAGTTCAAGGTTCTTTCGTTTTCAGGTGGTGCTAGTTTCGCATATATCCTCTTTTTGGGAAACGATGGGGGGTACGCGTTGCTGTGGAGGCTTGCCATTAGCAAAAAAAAAAACTATTATTAGGAGGTGGAGGCCCCCATCGAATGTAAATGTTTAGTATGCGGCAGCACTCCTATTACTATTCAAGACGCCTCTCTTCCACTTGCCTTGGTATTATCATGATCATATTATTAACGCACGCGTGGTAAGGTGTTTTTGCTTTCAGTTTCATGCTGGTCATGCGAGAGGGTGCCATGTTTGCCAAACCTCTTTCCAACCAATTGCGTGCAGGATTTGAAGAAAATTTAGTTTAATAAAAATTCTTGCAAAAGTTAGAATCATACCTTTAACATTTGCTCTAAACTAAATTTTAAACTATTTGTCTAATGATGCGGAATGAGTTTGTGAACATTGACGATTACCTAACAAATCGAACAAACTGTTTCAAAGGTAACAGCAGCTGTCACTTCCCGCTGCAAATAAGTTGTCTGTCTGGTCAAGGAACCTGCAACTCTACTATACAAGGACACATGTATGGACATTTGGCAAACAACTACCGTATACTATTGCAAAACGAAGGCTGGCCACAAGTGCGTCGCCGGTTGCGCGCATATATGTCAACGAGGATCAAGTTCCGCGACAGGCAATTTTTGCAAGACCATCATCCGTCCACCGCCAACATCCTGAGAAAGGGAGGTCACCCGGTTTGTTACCGGCTTTCGGTCAATGGAACTTAATCGAACCGCGAATTCCATCGCGCTGCAGAGGCCCGGTTCTAGGAAAGGGAAGTCCATGAAATTTCAAGTTGAAAGCCAAACATCAGGCAATACACATGCGCGCGCACACACACACATAGAGGTAGCAAAACAGTGGAAAAGTAATACGTAGCTAAATTATTGCTCAAACACCTCTCGATCGGGGTTTGGATTGACCATTTGTGTTCGGTCAGCCAATGTCCGAAGTTGGTGGTGTATTTTATATAGCCCAACCGAGTCCAGCTGCTGCCCTCTTCGTCGTTTGACAACGATCGCGATGACGCGGTGATGGCTCTTGATGGTTTGATCTTGATCTTAAGCCGTATGTCAATGAACGCGCGTACCATTCGTGCGAATTCGAAGCTGGACCGAAGGTAATCGTGATCGAAATGAGGCATAAGCCAATAAACTCGTCAGGGGTACCGTGTACAACAGCGTGCCACCACCGAGGGTGAGGCTGCAAATTTTGCTATAAATCAAATACACGCACACACAAACTAAACGTGCTGGGAAACTATTGCACGTCGTGCTTATGATCTTCAGACAGCGATGTTTCATGCTCTTTGCAGTCGGTCATTTACATAGTGTCTAATGTTCTATTTCCTTTCTTTCTTTTCGTTTTGGGGTTCGTTTTGCTGATCGTGATCGGATGTTGTACGGTGTCGATCCTTGTGTGGATGAAATAGCAACACGAGGCTCATCATCAACGCGGTCTGGAGGCATTCGCCAGTTTCTTCATCGGCTTCATCAGGGCGCAAACTGAAGAGTAAGTATCACATTCTATAGTTCGAATAAAAAGTTTGTCTTAATGTTGTATACTTACCCACAATGAGAAACATTGAATATCTTTGCTCGGTGTAGTAGGTAGCATCTATCGTGCATTCAGCCACAATGCAGTATGCCTAAAAAAAAGTCATCAAAAACGAGCCGTAATATGTAAATGAGTCATTTTCATTCATGAGTGCCCTCACCCGCGTTGAGAATGCATCCAGTGCCATTGAAGGGGGTGGCAATAAGCACGTATAAAAAGGAAAGTTCTTTGGCCCCTGCAGCTTCTATGTGTGTTCTCTGTTTCTATCTATCCGCTCAACCTGTCGTCTCGCTCGTGCAGAAGTGGCTCGAACTTGAACTTGACTGATCGCGCAGAATTCACAATGAATCGCGAGGCTCCGTCAATAGCCCTCACAACATTCACGCTCTCGTGTGTGTCGCTGTCGGTTAGGCAGATGGAAAGATACACGCTCCAGTGGTACCTGCAACATTGCCTAACGTGGCACGCTACACGAGTGTGTGTGTGTGTGTGTGTGTGTGTGTGTGTGCAACGACGCTAGTTCCAAGTGTTGGCTCTCTTCCATCGCGAGCCTTTTGTTTTGACCCTGACCATGATGCAGGAAGGGAAGGCAGCATCAGCAGCATCGAGAGCGGTCATTCTCCCAACGAAGGTTAAGCCTTTGCCCGTTACATATTCCACCGAATTGTGGTGCTGTTTAGTATCATTCGTTAACCCGGCTTTTACGTGGTGGCTCGTCGGCCGACAGAACGTTCAACAGAACGTTGACTTTTTAACTGCTGCTAATGTTTCGTCGCGGTCACGGTTCGCGCAGCAAAGTCTTTTGTTCTACATCCCTGCATACACGTGAGAGAGGGGTTTCCCGCTTGGTCCATTGGAAAACTTCTCGTTAAACCTTTGTGTCTGCGCACTTTTGCTATCGTTGTTTGCTATAATAACATTTTAGCTGTTTTTCGATGTAGATGCTATACAGTTAAACGGACCGAAGACGATGGAAGAGGCACCTGTTTTTACTCAAGATATTTTTTTACGAACACTTTTGTATATTTGATTCATATTGTCTTAACGCAATATGTTTTCATGCTTGCCCTTGTCTATAACTATTGCAAAGATATGTTTGAAGTATACAACCCGAATACAACAATTATCCAATGCTACGTTTTTTACATTTTCTGCAAAATAAATTCCTTGGGACAAAGTAGAAACAGTGCGTTCCTCTGCGCGAGGTTCAAACGCTCGTTTTCATTTGCTAAATTGATATCCGGCTTCACGGTGCGAAAGCATTCCGTCTCGCCGTGCCATCATGTAGAGCAAAACCATACGAACACACGCCATTGCGATCAATCGATAACGAGGAGCAAAAAAGCTGATCTTGGTTTTAATGCGGGCCATCGTTCTTTGCATCCGCCGTTCATCGACTTCAGCGATGTGTTTTGCAAAGCTTGGGCGCAACGTCAGTGGTAAGACAAAACAACGGCGAGACGGAAGGTGTGAGAAAAAGCTACAGCGAACGAAAGAGCGCAAGAACAACGATAATGAAGGCAGCGCCGATGGGAATGCGTGTCCCGATCGACGGACCAAACGAGAACCATTGGGGAGGGCGGAGTTGCGGAAGTTGACAAAGAGTAGCGAATACGGAGTTTGTTTGGTTGGCCATGATGGTTGGCAGGAGGCGAACGGGCGGGCCACCCTGTCATATGCTGAAGAGCTTTTTGCTCGACCTTGAACTTTCTTGAGCGCACTGGTGCGCGAACCATTTCTATTTTAAGCTGCATGATTAACAGAAGAAGAAGTGTAAGAAGCGTTTCGGTTTTCTTCGAACAAATAGAAAGAAGTGAACAGCAGCACAGATACGCACCCCGGCACGCAGACACACAGCAAAACAGCAATAACTTTTTCACCTGTGCCCGGCAACACACACGGCGATGATGTGTGTGGCGCGTTGATCGATTGCGGAAGTCTTTGCCTAGTGCCGAGTGCCTAGCGCTTTTGAGTTTAATTGCACAATAGGCCTGGCGCGTTGGTTGATGTCATTATCTTTGACCTAATCTTAATGAGTTCGTTATGTTTCTTGTTTCTGCTTTAAATTTTATTCTTTGTTGTTGTATGCTGTATGTGCCGGCTTGCCGTGAGAATGGACGCATTAATCAGCATACTTTATGATGCGCACCGAATGATATTCAAATTCTCCTTCAATTGTTACAAGACTGCCTTTGGGCTGATCGTACAAAGGCGCGGTAAGACTTTTATTTCATAATTATTTATGTAAAAACGAATGTAAAGCAACATAGTATAATAGGATACTGGAATTTTTACATACATCAGTAAACACCAATTGTTTTCACACACATATTCTTCATTCTATTCAATTATGCAGAGATATAGAATTTAATCCACTTTACGTTTATTAAAATCGATATGGATTTCACAGCAGGCATTCAAAAAATACTCCGATCATAAATTGCTTTAGTTGGCTAGTATTTTTTTTAATTCTTGTAAGTATCTCATGATACAGAATAAGTTTTAACATCTACAAATATTTTTGTTTTGTGTTAGCCCTATGTTCTAAAAAATTGTCCGGATTGAAAGAAACAATCCCATTCTCGTCGTGTGAAAATTGATGAAACTATCAATAAAACAGCTATGATGATGAATCACATGTTTAACTTCTTCTTCTTTCTTGGCCTAACTTGCCTAACCTCTTAGGTCATGCCTGCCATTTTTGGCTTACTAGACTTATTGTTACCGCATAGTTGGAGACTTATAGTTACCACATAGTCAGTCCTCACTATGGGGGAACGGCCCAGATGAGACTTGAACCCTGGTCCTGCCGTGTGAAGACCGGCGCCTCTGTCGCATCTACCACCGGGCCGCCACATGTTTAACTAAGAGTATCATAATTTCTCATTTTAATAATTCAAATCAGATGTATTGATTTCAGTTTAATGATTGCATATTAATTCTTTGTCCCGAGGGATTAATCGGTTTTCACAACTGTTTTTCTTTTTAACATATAATATACTTTATTCATGACCCTTTTGTGCGAAACATCTCATTCCAGCTCAACAAAAATAGCCCCACCAAGATGTGACACGCCGAGAAAGGTATCGGTCGGTAACGTGCTCCAGTCTAATTTGTCCGCCCAGCAGCGGAAACTGTCAATCAATGACGGCTCTTGTTACTCAATGTCCAGTATCCCAGGCGCTACAACACCGACTACCGAAGGTCATCCGACAAATAGAGCCAGCGAACTTGACACCACCGGAACACCGGTAAATTTGATAGCACGGCAACTCTTCGACCATCACGGTGGTCTATCGGGTGTGTGTGAGTCAGATGCAAAATCACCAGGCATTTTTCGGCCATCGGAGAATTTAGCTACCGAAGATAGTGAACTAGGGGGTGCAACCGGTTATTCCACACCGAAACGATTCCCACCACAGTTTGGTGCAGCCGATGGACAATCTATGCCCAGCAATAACGAAAATCAAACCTTATCACGCTGCAAAAACACCAATGAAGCTGTTTTTGCGACGCCTCCCCGAAGCAATAATGTTTCACGGAGTGGGGCCGGTAATATGTTGCTGTCCTTTACCAGCACCCCGATCACCGGCAGCCGTGGGAAGACAACGGCACAGCACGGATCATCACGCAACGGAAGTCTGGAGGTCTCGTGTCCATCACCCAATACGGCCGGTAACGGATCACAACGTCAAGAAGCTAGCGGATTAAGCGATGGTGGTGGTACGATCGGCCGGCGTAAGAAAACAAGCTTGCCTTGCCTCGGTGACTACATCGTAATGCACACGACAAAACCTCATCGTAATCGTCGCTCACCGTTTACGAACAATAACAGCGGCAGTAATAATGAACCCAGTGGCCTAAATTCGTCCAGCACACTAAACAGTCCCATGTTTCAGAATGATGACTTTCCGGAGTTGAATGTGACTCCGAGCAAGGACCAAACGGGCAATGACGACAGTGGACACAGCGTGAAGAAGCGCATTTCAATCAATTCCACAACGTCCTTCAACGAATCGCATGACGGTTCGGTACCTGGTGTTAGTAGTGGCAAGAAGTCCGGGAATCAAAGAAGGCGCATCGCGCCAACTACCGTCAGTCGGACAGTGTCGGGACGCCATGACTTTAACTCGTCATCATTCCGGTCGGAAAACAATCTCGTATCGATCCAGAGTCTCGAAGATGCTGGCCCCGATCCTCGGAGAATGTTGCGCAGTCTGAAGGACGAGATTCGAAGCGATTTTCTCCAGGCAGAAAAGGCACAGGTGCAAAGAAACGTGCGAGCGAAACAATCACTGCATACATCTTTTAATCAGGTTGACACAGTTTTTCCTGCCACTGAGCTTGACACCAGTAATGCTAGCGATCTCGTGCAAGCAGATGACGAGAAAGAAGTTGCCAAGCAATTAAATGCGACATTGATAATCGAATTCGATAAAGTTACTCACAAACCTACCATCGATCGACTGGTAACCATCTATGCGCTGCTTATGGATCTCAACTTGATGCCAAATATGTTGAACGAGCTGGCCTATCTTATCAACTTAGTTAGCACGGAACGGTACATCGCTCCGGTGCCACAAAAGCAACCAGAAACCACATCCGCTGACAATACGCCTGCGGAACTTTGTAGCGTGTTACGTAGCCCACACAACTGTGTCTACTTTGCAACCGAAGTGCTCTACCACCAACGGACACTGCTGGCACTGCTCGATAGCACCTCGCTGCGCGTCGTGGTGGAGAACGAGCAGCTGGAGGTGCTGCATCCGACGTTGAACGGTTTCCTGCGAGACATGCTGGCGCAAAAGATGAAACTTGAGAACCCTTTCATCAATCAGGCTTCCAGCGGTGGTGATCTGCTGTTGAACAATAGCATCACCAACGTGTTCTACCAGCAAGAAAACGACACGAAGGATCACTTTCCTTCATCAAAGGAATTTAGTGCATTCAACAAGCAGCGCGATTTATTTTACACCGCACTAAGGTTAGTGATAGATAATTCTTAAATAGCGCTATTTAAAATCTCATCTATTTACATAAAAATAAGTCGGGCCAGTTCTTTGTGTTTCACGTTGGCTGAGGATATCGTTCTTTGAAAAAACATCTTTAGCTATATAGTTGTTATTTAGCTTTGTCGATTTAGTAGTTCATACAATCAAATTACGGCAAAGCTCATTGAACCAATAACAATATTGGTAACAGAAAATATTTATACATCGAATATCTCCTGACCTGCCGCCGTTTAACAAAATCGTTAGAAAATTTTAAAAATGTATACTACGTTTCATTTATTTCATAAAATAAGTTAGTTTATGCTATTTCAACATACAACTATACAAAACCTTATTTCTAAAAGATACAAATATGATTGCAGATATTCTTGAATACCAAAAATGTAATTCAAATTTTTACCCTTTCAGAGTATGGGAAACCGAACATTTAAATCCAACGTGGGAATTTAAAACGAAACTTGGCTCAAAAGTTCAAGCAATTCTGGACGTTTTATACCATCCTATTAATATGTCTCATTTGGCCAAACTGTTTAGTGCTCAGCTGATCATATCTTTTAACTTTGATGTAAGTATGGACTAGTGACACCTTCAACAGTTGACGCTGACATTGTACTTTGCACTTTCTTTCTTTCTCCTCCAGAACTCTGCCAGCGAGCTCCAAATGGCGCTACCAAACATCGACCTGACAAAGCTTTCAAAGCTACGACAGCGGCTGGTGGGACCAAGCATTTTTTCCACTCAGTATCTCTTCCCCGGGAGTCAGATGTTTTTTCGGGATTTCATTGTGGCTAGCGAAAATCATCAGATGTTCATTGAGCAACTAAAAGCGGTCCTCATCCACGAGCTGCTACAGATGAACGGGTCAACGTACGACATATTCAACATATGCAGTGTAGAAAGTACGACCCGATCGGAATATGTGGTAGGTGTCTCGGGTGGGGGAATGTTTCTAGCATAAAGGTGAAAATGAAACAGCAATGCCATGAATGAGGGCGAGCGATACGGTAAACAGAAAAGAGGAAAAGATTTTTTTTTGCTTCGTTTGTTCCAAACGACAGCTCTGATTTGACTCTTACGGACGGTGCTCACTGTGAAGCGAGGGAGTTTCTGGTAAATATTGATAAAACTTTGTTATCACCCTGTGGACCAGTGTGTTGGTATGAAATGCGAGTAACTGATGGAAACAAGGGTATGAATGTGAATGATTTGAATGAGTTTCGGGAAGCACAAACAAAGAATGGTATTTGAAAAAGAATGCAAACGTTTACAACATTCAACGTTTCAACACGATTTGCAGGAAACAGCGACGAATAACATCCGCCATAGAAACCAAATTAAATGAACGATGGATGGGACTTTTAATTAGTTTAAATTCATCCACTCATCCTGCAAATCTGTGCCTTCGTAAGCATTATAGATTGCCATGCTATTTGCAATCAAGCTGTACAACACCACACAGTACAACGCGCAGAGTGCCCGGTTCGCTGACAAACGGTGAGCAATATTATCAAATCATGGAAAGCCAGCCCCTCGAGCGATGTGTAGAATTAATATATATGTGTGAGTGTGTGTCTGTACATCAGTACGTCGCATCAAAAACCGATCGATAACCATCCGCCTGTTGGTTCTCGCACTCAACCCAATTCAGCTCGGTCGAGACATCGGTAGTTAGCGCGTACTTTGTGAACCTCCCGCACTGGAAAGGCGGAAATAGAACGCCCGGATTTTACCAGCACTCCATGCTGCCACCAGTCATGATAGAGTTCCATGCGGCTGTCTCCGATTACAGCTTCACCGTTTCCCTCTCTTGGGGAACATGGCACCGGCCAGAAGTTCAGTGAACTCTGGGTGAGTCTCGAGATTTGTTATGGCGCATTATAATGATGGTACCATACATTCTATATTTTGCATACATTTGTGTAAAAATGTATATCCACAAAAATCTGCAAAGCTTGCAAAACAAACACATTGAAAAACATTTCGAACATTTGAGCACACAGCATCAATAGTTGTTTATCGGTAAACTCGTTACAAGTCCATAAAACACCATGCGCCTCCATCGTTTAGAAGCTGAAGTTTTAATTACTTTATAACTATATTAAGTTTCTATATTTATCCCAAATCAAGCGTAGGAGAGTACTAAGCTAACCATTCGCTGCTAGATATACTAGAAACTTTATCCACTAATTGCGAGTTGTATTCTCTTCTCCCCCTCTTTTCCGTAGGTTCGTCCGGAAACAATCGCCACGATGCGCGTACTGGCAAAATTTATCGGCTTCATCATCGCACGCCCATTCCAGTACGAAGGATGCCGAAACACGATAGTGGAAAATCGTCAAATCGAGCTGCGTAATATGGTGAGCATTTTGTTGGTTCAATTATTTATGACCAGCATCGCCGTGGGAAGCCTAATGTGCTGGATTATTAGTGTTCGGCCACATGCCCACAACCACAGGTGGCTCCAACTGTCCCGAGGGGGTAGGAAATGGGCATTCAGCAGCGATGGGTCTTTGATTCGAGCTGCTTAGCTCCCTTCATTCATGGATTGGTGCGATAAAATCCATCGCCAACGACTGCCCGCAGGCGCTGCTTTATGGCCGTCCGTGCCCAATCACACACATAGACACTCAGCGCCGGCACCGGCCGTGCCACTCAGTGCGCACAAACAGCGTCGGTTGGAGTGGTGGTGTGCTTAGTTTGCACCGCAGGATTCGCTGCTGGATTCGGATGGCATAGGGTGACGAGGTATTCTGTCTGGTACTGTCTGGTAATGGAATTTTCTCAATTTCCTCCCTTTGTCGCTAAAGGAAAAAGCTAACTCATCGGGACGGTACAGCACCGAGCGAGGAAAATAAAATTAAAGATACCAAGCAAGAGAAAGAGAGGCAATAGGGCGGCCCAGTGTGGGAGGTTCACCCGGAGTGATAGTGATTGCGGCCTTGCAAGATCCGGGCGTGCGGGAAAACAAAGAAACTGCGTATCAGCTACCATGCGCAGAAGGCACCATCCGTCAGTGTAGATGTATGCGTGTGTCGGAGTGTCCTGCCACGAATACTGTTGTTCTTAGACGGGCAATCGAGGCACGAACAGACCGTTTCCACACCGCAGTATCGACACACTCTCTATGACGATTTCTCTCATGATTGCTCTTCTCCTGTTCCGGGTATAGTGCCGTTTCCCGGTAGTGCAAATAAAAAAAATCGCTGGAACGAGCCCAGAGGTACACCCTTATCTTCGGCAGGCACTCAACAACGGCAGTACTTGCCGGGACGCTATTGCTGCTGCTTGTTGCGCATAATCGCGTGGTGCTGTAGGTTTCGCGTTGAACCACCAGCGTCTTTGTCCATCCCCGCGTCGTGCTGGGTTCGGTTCGTTTGCTTCCTTAGTTTGTTTTGAACGCGCCCTTTTGTAGTTCCAAGGCAGCATCAAATGTCCGCATGTTGCGTGTTGTTATTATTAAATTCCTTTTTCGCTTGTATTGGTGATGCCGGCTTACAGAATGGCCGCTCCCTACCATGCCAGGAGTCCTTCGAAGATGATTTCACTTCGCCGGTTTAATTTTGCCGCACGCGGTTAAACACAGCGCCTTTGGTGGCGGTGCGGTTCTCTTTGTTTGAAGAAACAAATGAAGTGGATTGGGATACGCACCTTTTTGCAGCTCATATTTTACTAGCGGCGTCTCTACTCACGGATGAACTTAATTTGAGATTCGTTTAATGGTTTGTGCATTTTTTTCAATTTTTTCGTCTTAGTATTGTTTTATTAAAACGTAAAAAAAACATCAGATTTAATTTTGCTAAAGTAAATTATAAACAGAAAAACATTCAAAATTTTAATGTTCTGAAACGTTTTCCAGCTTTATTTCAGTTACTTTATGAAGCCGGAAAGTTCCTAACCCCGTTCAAAGACATTAGCGCTCTCTTTAGACCTTTATGCGGTTAGCATCTTGTTTTTGCTTTACATTGCAAAGGGTTGACTTCCTTTTGAAGGATCTCTTACACGTGTCAAAAACTCTTGAATGGATGAGCAAGTGTGCGTTTGCCACCTTTTCAATTTAACTTTTAATCCAGGATCCGCATGCAGGTCTCTATGACCGCCTTGAATGATAGTGAGCCGGTTGTTAATCTTTTGTGGTTTAACAACAAAACAAACTCTGCTCCCAAACATCCTAAGGAATGTGTTATAGGTATTTACAGTTACAAAACTTCGTTACCATATTTGCTGGATCAAACCATTTTTGGAATATGTGTAATATAATTCATTTCCATTGTTGATAAATCTATATGGCATAGGGCATAGGGCATCTATAGTATTATGCTGCAGCTAGCATTAAAGCATGGATATAATATACCAATATCCGGTTATTATCCAGATTATTTGAAGAGCTTATACAACAAATCACCTCATCTTTCGTTCTTCCGGATTCAAATTGAGGCACAACCCTAAAGTTTTTACTTTTCTCAGCTAATGAAAACTCATCCATCTAAGCTTTATGACTTGATACATAAAGTTTTATTATTTCAATAGCGACTTGCAGATTTTCTACCAGTGTCATAAAAAGCACATTGTTCTGCACTCAACTTATCCTTCCTTTATGTATGAACGAGTGTTTAAAAAATCCTCGCACGCATTTGTTTCGGATCCCTTTTGGAAATTGAAATCGGAAGACCATTGCGTCTAAAATCCTCACATCATTCGTCTACCACCTTCCATTCTCGAATTGGATTTTCCCCCATTCAGCCTAAGTTTAGGCGTGGAAGGTTCTGCGTGCTATTTGATTGAACGCGCAATAGCCTATCGCACGTGATAAGAGCAACCGAAACTGCAAAGCTAACGCGCCGTTAGCGCAAACAGGATGCAACACACCCACCATCGCCAACAAAACCCGAATGTATGTCCCGAACGAAAGACAAAGGCTGGATTTCGGTTGATGAAAAAAGATGGAATCAGCCAGCTCGGTATCTGCTTTTTTTTTCGATTCTAATTCGTTCATTCTAGGCGCTTCCATCATCTCGAGTGATGGCTGGGGGTGGACATGTTTGTGTTTGTTTATCGGCGTCGGTGTGTCAGATACCGGAAGGAAAAACGGGGTCGGCAAGTGGAGCCATGAAAGCTGTTGCATGTCTTACGAGCACCATTATCGTAAGAAGATACCATTACGGTAATTTTTCCGGGGACATTGGGAGCTTCCACCGTCTCCTGTTGCTTCCCGTACATGGATTGAGCAGGATGAAGAAGCAGCAGCACCCTTTGCCCTAAGGCTTATCATTCTTTGTGTTCAGGAGGCAGCAGCAGCAGCAGCAGCAGGCTCACCGGATGTACGCCCAGCGTTCGGATCAACTCAGTGAGCCCTTCCAGAGGGTTTTGCTCCCGAGAAAGTTCCCTGCTGCTAGCTTTGTTGATGGGGCTTTTATTGTTGGTGCGATTGTTGTTCTAATTTTGATTCCTTCTGCCTTTCCTGTTTACCGCTTGGTTTTAGTTTGTGTTTAGAACATCCAGCCGACAGAAATCCGATATCGATTAACTGCAAAAGATTTCACAAAGCGTTGCCAGTCTTCGTCCGCTATGTTTAATTGCGCTGAATAATTATGTTAATGACATGACATAAAATTGTTAAAGTATTCAAAATCCGTATGTTTCCTGTTGTTTTGCGTACAGTGAGTTCAAATAAATGTTGATATAAAATCGATTTTTGCACTGCCTTCATTCCAGCTTGATATTGCACCAGGACCATATTACTGACATGTGTGTACACGATAAGAAATGAGATAAATCTTTATCAACAGTACGAATACAGTTCAGCGTGCAACAAGAGCCTTGAGTAGTTTTAAAGATTTTTCGAATCAGATTGAGTGATATCAAAGTTTTATAAATTGATAACACAACTAGTGCTTTGAATTATTTAAATAATATTACGAAAATAGGCAGATTTTTTACAATCAATATGACCCAATTTACCATGAATTTGACCTTCTTTTTCATCTTTGGCTCTACAACCTCGTAAGGTGTTGGCCTGTTATTGTTAGTGTGACTTAGTTTTACCCGAGGCTGGGTTTCGATACGCGGTCGTGCCGTGTGAAGATCGGCGCTGCTACCGCCTCTGCTCCTGTTTTTGTTGAATTTGATCGTTCAGTAAATATTTTTAGTACGATTCATGACTTTCGCTGTTCCACTGCTTTGTATTTTACCTGCGCATTCTTCACCCTCAGCAGTCGGGAACATAATTTAATACTTTAAACCAATAGAAATAAATAGCATAAAATTGCGTTTGGGATACTACTGTAACAAGAGCACTATTTACTAGCAGCTTTCTTAAGAGAAGAGCTGCTCTCTAACATGTAAATGGTGAGGCGAAGATGTTGAAGGATAAGCCGAGCTTCATAACTTCATGTTGTGGGCAGAGTTACTTTATGACGTCAGAGCTTCGTAATGAGGGCAGAGTAGTGTTTGGATCAGTGTTTCATTGTCCTGCCATAGCTACCTCGTGAAGACAGAGTTTCAATGTGAGAGCAAAGCTTCGATGTAAGAATAAAGCTGCATATGTAAAATAATAAATTGCTCCCAGAACCCCCAGTTTGTTGAGGTGAGAGCTCAATATAACAATCTACCTCACTACCCAACACTGACTATAACATTGCTATAATTTAATATAATTGTAATTGAAACTTGTATTCCTCTAACGTCTAATCACTAATGCGATCTTTTTCATTACAGCTATTGCCTCCATTTGACGTACAACCCGTACTGTTAAGATCTGTTGCTGAGCGAAAACTCGTCATAACCGTTCCATGGCTTGTGCAGTATCTTAGCATGTTGGATCTCGTGACGCTTCGCTTAAGATACTACGAAGAACTCTTCCGGATGCTGCACGATATCTATAAGGCGACATCTATGTGCAGCTTTGCAGTGGGTCGTGACTTATTCGTGGTTCCTACGTCCAGATTTATCGTTCGATGCTGCCTGGATTGGCTATTCGAACAGTCCAACGTTCCGGAAGAGTACTACAACTCGTCGGAAATGTTTAGCAGTGTTATCAACAACATTGTCTCAGATCAGATAGCAAGCGTTGCTAAACAGACACTTCCATCAGAACACGCGAACATCAGTAGCAAAGAGCCCATAGTGTTTAATCCTTTGTTGGAAAACATACTTAGTGCTGCCTGTCCGTTTCTGGCCGATTTTCGAGTGTCCGTAATGCCATCCAAAATGGAGAAAACCGTTTCTAGAACAGGCCGATACCGCCACATTACCACACGATATTCGGGAACCACAACGCAACATCAACCGAGCGCAGTGAACGAACTGGCAACGGCGATGGACATGTCTTCGTTGAACATTTCCTCTACGAGCGCTGGCCATAATCGATCAAAATCGTCACACGGAAACGTGCAACAACGGTTGGTTGAGGGATTTTTGCAATCACAAAGCCAATCGCTGCGTCGCACTGTAGAGCTAATCGTAGACCGTTCTACTTCGGCCGTGATAAAAGACTTTCAAATGATGTTTATTCTGCCGGAGAAAAAGACAGTCAATGATCTTATTGCTGGTTTGAAAGCTATAGATTTGGAGGACACAAAGCGCAAAATCCAAACCATCTGCGATGAAGCACTGGATCGCATCAACAATACCTGGGAGAACCACGTGCCCAAAATGTTAAACAAACGAATTACGGTAAGTGCAGTGCTATCGCCACAAAGCACACCGAATGTTCTAAGGTTTTTTCTTTAATGCTTTTTTTTTGTCTTGCAGGAATCATTTGATGCATTGCTCCCGGCGGAAACGCTTGACCAGGTTCGCAAACTGTGTAGAAATATTACGCTAGAAAAGTGCCTTCAAAAATCTAGTGAATGGCGACAGTCTTACATGTCCATCACGGGTAAATTGTTTGTGAAATGCATCAACTTAACAGTGTAAATGGCTAACTATGTTTATTGTTTTATTTCAGGTCTATTTTGTAAAGATGTACAAGGCGAATCGCAAAGCTTAATGCATAAAAATCAGAACCAACAGCAGCAAGCAACCAAAACGCTTCCAACCAATGCTAACCAAACGGAATTTTCTGTCGCGGACAATTGTGCCATCATGCCATCCGGGTTGTATGTAAAATTGCAACTTCTTGTTCATCGCGCTGCGTCCAGTCCGGAAACACTAAACACAGACGAATTGAATGAATTTATTGCACAAACTTATGATTTCCTTGGACAACCTGGTCTCACCACAACTCCGATGATGGATCGCATACTGGCGTACATGTTGCTTCAACTGATTTTACTAATAAGTAATAGTTAAACTACTCGATAACTTACAGTACAATGTACTAAAACAATCGATTTCTCATTCTTCTGCAGTAAAATCACGCTGTGATTTGAGCGTACCTGAGCTTTTTCAACGGGCCGTTAAAATTTGGAAGCACAAAAAATTGGCCCGCTTCTGTTTGCCACCACCACCGGAATCGGAAGATTTACCAGATAGTGGTGAATCTCTTACTTCGCACGAGCGGTCCCTTGTGTATCCCGCAGAAATAGAGCGGTATCGACAAAAACAGATGCAACGTGGTAACGTTTCTTCCCCCATTTTTGTGCATTAATGCTTGGTATAAGTTTTGTTGATTTATAATCTAAACTCCATTTTTACAGACGCAAATTACGTATTTTCACATCTGGTAAGCAAGCGCTTCATACGAATGCTCGAATCTACTGCTGCGCCTAAAGATCATTATGACGTGTACGCAGATTTTATCACCGCTTTGCTAGATGCGAATTTGATCACTAAGGATTCATTAAATGATCAGTTCGTCACCTTGTTCCACGAAGATTGGCCACAGGTAAATATTACACGTTCATTTGTTGTATATATATTTAATATATAGTTATGCATATTAAAACAATTTATTTATCTCATAACGCAGTCTACCCTGGATCGTGTTTCCGTTGTCATTAAGCGAGTATTGCAAAAAGGTAGTCCACGACACGGCCACAACGTCGACGATTCGCACTCGGAAATGTTTATGGAGATGTTGTCCGATTTTGCGAGAGATATTACAGATCTTTGATATTCAAACAATTGCTCACGTTTTACTAGATGTAACCATACATACCACGTAACGGTACAGCAGCTAACGCTTAGCTGATACCAGATGTTGATAGTCGAATTGTATAATTTTGTATTTGACTCAAGTGCAAGAAGGACTATGATTTATGATCAAATAAAAAGCATTACAACTTTTTACAAACTGCGAGCGATTCTTTTTTCCATCCAGCATTAAGTGAAACACATATGTCTGTAATGTTTTTCCGTTGTTTCATATTGTTCAACGCTCATGTTCAATCATAACAATAAATTCTATTTATTAAAAATAAGCAAAGCAGTAAAGCTATCAATTGTTTTACAAAACTGTATAATCACATATGTTCTCAAAATGACCCATAGTCATCTGCAAATTAACTCAAAGCATAGGCAAAAACCTTTTCGAAACATTTTACTTCGTTATACACTAGATGGCGCTAGCAACATTTGATCGAAGACAGGGTATCAAACTTAGATTGTGTAGTTTACGATATCACGGGTTCACGTGTAGTTCTAACTAAGATATTACAATACCACAATGTTTAACGAAATATATATAACGTAATGCTTTACAATATAAAATAATTGAAATAAATTTTACTGAGCGGTTTGAGCAAGTTTCTTCACCGACGTCATTGTTGGTTCGCAAACGCATCTTGAGAAACGAAACGAAAGTGAAGTCTTGTAGGATAGATTAAAGTTTAAAGAAGTTTTTTTTTCCTTTAAAATAACTATCACTCAAAATTGCTACGACTGTTGTGTCTTAAAACAATTATTTCTAGGTTTTTTGAGCTTGTTATATACGTGAACGAAAATAAAAAATAAAATTGATGTAGAGGAGATAGCGCTATCCATAACTTTTCTATGCTTAAGAGAGTCACCGCAGAACAATTTCAGATTTAAATATAAAGACTCCGATAACAATACGGCTGGGCTGTTTTTCTGAAGTTATTGTTATTCAATTTACAATTAATGTGCAATCAATCTCTTCTTCTTTCCTGGCCTGCTGCTAGGAAGCATGTCTGGTAGACATGGCCTGGCATGCATTGCTCAGAAAGCGCCTTAGTGCTATTTCCTTTGACTTTCCCAGAAGATGGTCGAAATTGGAAATGTTCGGCAATTGTACTACGTATTTACAATCAACTTCTGAATATCTCGTGGTCGTATTGTGGGTTTTGTTGCATTCGTGCTCGTCCTTGTATGACGTTTCTTCAGGAATCTCCTCCACCGACACAAAGCGTTCAAATAACTTTTCCATCGTTGAACTAGTTATGCTGCAGCAGGTTATCA
>KZ064039.1:10552-27612 GCA_002091835.1 Anopheles maculatus | reverse complement strand
CGGGCGGGCTGTACAATATAACTTCGGGAAACTTTATTTACATGTAATGTACGAATTTGGACGAAAGCGCGAGGCTATGTTTTAGTGCACGTGGTGCTGTATCCAGCGGTGCACATTGATGCAGCTTCTTGTAACGAATGGTGCTCTTTTGGGAGAAAAAACAAGTTTCTGATTTGTTGATTGAACAGCCCTGTGCATTACTCTTGGTGGTGGATTATAAGGTTACTTAATTAAGCCGGAATCTATCGAGACGCACTGCTATTTGCATCATTCTTAATCAGTGATTTTATTCACAATTTCCGATTCCGATTCAGAATACGATAATATTTGATTCCGAGACTTGTGATTTCGACGACGATCGTGAAAGAAATATGAAATTAGTATAATAACATTAATTTAACGTTGGGCAGTAGTATTCAAAGAATACTTTAAATAATTAGGTATGGTCTTGTTGATTCAATCCATAATTATTTTTTATGATGTGCTTGCTATCTGTGATTCGAATTTACCTTACCTGGTTTAAGTACGGTACAATTTTAAGTATGAGTATTAAAAGATAAACTTAATTTAATTCCATTCAATTATTGTTTTTATTCTCAATCTTTCATTTCAATAATTGAAAAGCAACCAAACAAAATAAAATACTTCAAACAAACTGCTAATACGATAAATGAGAACTTAATAAAAAAGATTTTATGAAACATGTCAGTGTTTTCGTTCTGCCTTACTTTAATTACATAAACAAAATCAAAGAAATCACGGATGTTTTATTTTAAAAGTTCAAAGCTTTACGCAGCGTTGTAACTGATTTGTTAAATCGCTTCGTTTATTTACAAGATTATGCAGCGCCCGTTTCAAAGTACTATCGTACGAAAAAAACTCGAACGAAAGCCACAATATAGCTGAGAATGTCAAACGAACTCCTCAGCTCTCGTTGTAATCTAAATTGAGAGAGTGAGAGAGAGCGAGCGAGCGAACTGTCAAAATCACGCGGCTTCATATTGTGTTGTTTACAAACATTGTGGTGTGGTTTATCGCGGCGCGCTTCTATCGACGTGTTTTATCAAAAACTTTACTGATTTTCGGACACCATTCAACAAATATATACGTTTCTATTAACTACGAGTGTTGTGCATATTGAGCAGTGTGAATAAACGCTTTTAACAATCGCCAAAAACAGTCTAAATAGTGACAGTGCGTGTACCGGCGAATCAAGTGTAAGCAAGTATGGAATGTGACGGTGTTGCACAGCTGCCGGCAAGTTCCGGGCCACGTTTACGCCATGCTCAAACTCAGCATGGGCATTACAGCACGGTGGACGAAGAAAACATTGTGGTCTTGCAACGGTGCTACACTCCACCGCCGACGGAAGAAGATGTCGGCAAGGAGGTCGTTTGGTTCGAGGAGGTCATCGTTTCTGAGGTAGGTGGAACGGCATGGTTTTCTGTTAGGAAATTTAACTACAGTATGGAAGAAGTTAAGACGGTCTGTAGCGGCACCGGTCAGCACACCTCAGGACTGAGTATCGAATCCCGTCGGGACGCTGGAATGAATTTTCTTCTACTGGGTAAAACGATTTAAAAGAAAGTCAATAATGGCAGTTAATGTTAAGTTGATGATTGATAACGATTTAAGTTTATTTCGTAATGAGCCATAATATAATTTACAAACTAAAGCAATTATGGCAATTCCGTGCATCAACCATTTGTTTGCTTCCCATCATGAGGCATATAGAGCATAAAATACCCATGTTTGTTTGTATGTTTTCCGCACAATGTTGTCATTGTGCAATGATTTTGAAAATATATAAAAGTCTTATCAACTCTTTGGTAATGTTGGCCAGCACTTCTGTAACAGGACCTATGATAATACATTTTCTACATAATAGGTCGGAAATTATAATCCTTCAATTCTGGGCGATGATTTTTATCTTCCTAAAAACCCACCCAATGGTTGGAGGGCCTGGTTTAAGGTACACCAGACGATGCAATTATCCTTTCACCACTCAACGACCCATGACAAAGTTCTATCATGTTGACGCAAGCTGTCGTGTATTCTGTCTTTCAGCAAGTCTGTTGTCTGTTGTCAGTGCTGAGCAGGCACCATTGTATTTCGACTAAGTTATACCGATCCGAATGACCCTGGTTGGCTGGTCTGCTTTGGCGATCCGACGACGGCGGCTGGTATGGCAGCATATGCTGACGAGATTGTTTACAATTAATTTACAGCTTCGAACCCATATTTCATCAGATAACGTCGTCCAGGCCGGGTTCGGGATAAAAGGCGTGTGCTGGATTACTGCTCGTTTCGTACAACGTTGACAGCCTATATCGCTCTAAATTCATACTCAGATGTACGCATTCTGGTGTGTACTAAAAAAAATTGTGTCTATCGTTCTAAGAAAAGGATTGGCAATTAGATTAGCCCTATTCTATGTTTAAGGTTTTGATAGGGTGCGGTGATTTATGTTTTTGAATAGGCCTTTTGGTAATATTATGCAACACTCGACCACAGATCACCTAATCAAGTTTTATTCAATTTGTTTAAGAAGATCGGTAAGAATAGTGCATTAGTATCGTCGAAGTTTGTCTTGAAATGTGTTGTATTACAGCATTTTTCACTAAAATATACCATTATGTTGTTAATAAGTTTTAAAATAGTTATCAAATGTATATGCTCACCGACATTCGCAGTTTTGTGCACTGTTGAATCCTTCGTGACCTTTTTAACTATCTGCATCGTACACAGTTAAATGCACAACAAATATTTTGCAATAGTGTACTCTTAATTAAAATACTCGAAAAGATTGCCCTCTTGATGCTGTAACCGCCATTAAAATGAAAGAACAGTCATTGCATGCACATCCTGTCACAATACTTAAACAGCAAACAACATAGGTAACACGACAGACAGGGCGTTCTAAGATGGGGGAGAATTTGTGGGGGACGGGATGGGTTTCTCAAGTGGATTAATGCTTCTCAGACAATCGCCAGATCCAGTATGTAAGTGCTGCCTGTGTCTGTGAAGCAACGTAAGTGGCAGGTATGGTAGGGCAGGGTACGAACGAACACGGTTACCGAAGCTGTTGAGATTGTTTTAATAAGAAAGTTTCATTTTCTTACCAGGAAGGTCCGGTGCGATACGTGAGGCAAATCCCGGGTAACCGCATTTGATTAGGAACGGTTCAGTGAAAGCATTTCGCATCGGCTGTGACCGATGGGACCGGCGGTAAACCGGCTCGGTCGGTTTGCCCTAGTGGTACGAATACGCAACAAACGTTCCTTGAGATGAATTCGTCCTGTACTCGGGAGCACACCGCTTCCGATCCACCAGTGTCCCCCAGACGGGTCGTTTCGCACGAGTGGAAAATTTATTTAATTGATCGTTTAAATCCGATCCCGATAGAAGAGATGGAGCCATCGCTACTTCGGCAGGTTTTGCGTGACGTTTGCTTTGGCTGCAAAATGTTTGCTGGCCGGTGCAAAAATGCTTCGGGGAGTGAGCAATCGGGGCGTAATTTGGGAGCTGTTTCATGTAACTTTTAATAAACTTCGCTCCGAGAGAGAACGGGACAGAGGGCACAAAAAAGGCGCACATACACGCAGGGAAAAATGAAGCTTAGCGGCAGGATGGTAAGGGTCAACCGCACGTGTAATTAAGAAATGGAGACTAATTAAACGGAATCCATTTCGTGCTGAATGCGTCTCGGTGCCATAATGTTTAAATAGGCATTTCGTCAGCTATCATCGGGTCGAGCAGGGCAGCCGCGGCCGTCTAGGCGAGTAAAAGTACGCTAACGAATGCATATTGTTTCAGGTGGAACGTGACTCTGTTGGGTCCAGTTGGACATTAAGAATGGTTAATGAACTTTTACAGGAATATTAGGTTGGCGTACGGGAAGGGGTTTGGGAGTCCGGACGCTGCACAAGCATTATGATATGTTAAACGACCATGGGAGGTGTTGATCGGAGATGGTTTGTGTTGTGCTTTTCTAAATGATTTATGGCGCTGCGCCTGAAGTCGTTATGTTACTTCCTTCAAACATTAAGGATAGTATGCGTTGCGTAAATAGCGACAAATGAAGCATTATTTGAGTACACATGAAACTAGGTTAGGGATAACTTTGGTGTAGCAGTTTCAGTACAATGTAAGCGGTAGCCTACACATTTATTACGCAAAAGCATACATCTCTTAATTGGTAACCACGGTCAATTGCTTATCGATTTCTGTTTGTTGAAGAATAGTTTAAGTAATGGAAGAAATCGGGAAACAACATTAAACCGTTCATTTAACTGATGGATGCTGGAATCTCAAGTCTGTAAATATTGATGGTTCCAAATTTAGGACACATTTAATGATATCCTTAAAACTTTTATTGCACCAAAAACAAGATTTGGATCGAGTTGGTTGGTGGGCGGGCATAGTGGCGCAGTTCGAGTTTGTGCATTAAAAATCCAATCTTTGGGGTGTTGTTGATGGACGACAAAAAACAAAACACATAAATGTAACCAAGAACGGAAAAGGCAATCAAAACAATCCCGATGGGCCTTGAAAAATGAACCACTCTTTTACCGTCCGAGTGTCTCGGGAGATCGAGAACGCTTGAGGATACTGCTTGTCTCGAAAATAGAAGCTCTTGATGTTCCTCACCCTTCCATGCCGTTGCCGAACGTCAAACGGAAACGGTTTGTGCTTTGGCAATAATTTTGCGATCAGTTTCAGTTTAAATGGCCTTTGCCGATGGTGTTCGATAGCACTGGTATGCTGTCTCTAAAGATCGATTGCCAACGGTTCAATCGTAAACCGGAGACGCATACACACTACAAAGTGCACCAGACGCCGTTAGAAGCACGCTTGTTTCAAGTTAAGGAGGTTTATCATTCGAGGATGCGTTTGGAAATTTAGTCAACAAGAAGACTCCGTCGCTGGACGCTGGCCATGTACGGTTTGATTGTGAACGGAGTCATAAAATCTACCGACATTCAATGATGCGACTGCGAGTAGAGAATGGTTTGGAGGGAAGATGTTTCGATAGGTAACTTTTCGCCATCGGAACCTGTCGCATCGTGTTGCGCTATTCATTCGAAGTGTGATCGATGGAAGCGGTAAATTTGCTTCTAGTTGAAACCGGAAACTGGAGCGTGTTGCCTTTTTTCGTTTCGGTGTGTGTTTTTCCACGATGGTAGGAGAGTTCTACAGTGTTGAACGTTATGTTTGGTGATAGACACAAGGTGCTTTATTGTAAAACTTTTTAGGTTAGTAATGTTTTTATTACCCTTAATTAGAAAAAATTAGAAAATTAGCAATACGGCCAGGCCGTTCTATAAGAATAAAAAAAAAAATTAGAAAAAATCGTTCATGATTAATTTTAATGAAGAAACATAAAAAAGTGTTTTAAACTGTAATACTTAAACACGAAGTGATCAATTTCACAAAAAGATTGCATTTGAAAAAATAATTATTAAATTTTTTAATTTTAATAATGAAATACAGTCACTTGCAGATTGACTGGGTCTGTTGTGACAAAGATCACCATTCCTTGATACGGCACTTTGGTGCTGCCATATCTTCTTCGCGATGAAACTGAGCCTCACAATCTTTCCCAACACCGTTTGGTCCGGAACAAGCGACCGAGACAGAGTGGTATGCTTGCAGGATGTTTAGAGAGATACAAAAGACTTAGATGACACTGGTCCCTGGTCATGAATTCATTCCCGACGGTTTGAGTTAGCTTCGTAGGGCTGGCGTCCGTGTTTGTGTGTGTGTGTGTCGATTGCAAACGGTTGAGACGAAAAATGCTCGCGCCCCAAGTACGGTGGAGCCTGTATTGAATGTCAAAACCGTCGTCCTTGGAGAGTGTGGCGCCCGTTCGGGGTGGAAATAGATTTTTGTACTCCCGCAAGTCCTACCCGTTGGTGAGACTCGCAGTGGGCTTTCGCAGCTGCATACCGGCCGTAGTTAAACGTGTTGACGGTGCACCAGAAGGCTATAAATAAAGCACACCACCAAGCAGGCACAAGTGTACGTTGAATCTTCTTTGCTGTGAAGTCATACGTTGTTCCTTGTTTGGTTGCTGGCTATAGCCGGAAAAAAGGTCATCCAGTTGGTGCAAGTAGCGTTGCAGAAAGCAATTTGGATAAGCCTTTGGTTTGGTTAGAATTCCAATACTAAACCAATCCTCGCTATCCTTGTTGGAGGAGGATGACCGTTGAAACTCACTTTCAATCGTTTCGCCTGAAGATATTTTCTCTGCAATTTTTCCTATTTCGATAGACAGTCGGTATTGACTATAGTTTAATCAACACAAACAACAGTGAAGTCTTAATAGTATGTGTAAAGGTAAGTGCACAATTAGGGTTAATGATGGGAAGCAAACAAATGGTTGATGCACGGAATTGCCATAATTGCTTTAGTTTGTAAATTATATTATGGCTCATTACGAAATAAACTTAAATCGTTATCAATCATCAACTTAACATTAACTGCCATTATTGACTTTCTTTTAAATCGTTTTACCCAGTAGAAGAAAATTCATTCCAGCGTCCCGACGGGATTCGATACTCAGTCCTGAGGTGTGCTGACCGGTGCCGCTACAGACCGTCTTAACTTCTTCCATACTGTAGTTAAATTTCCTAACAGAAAACCATGCCGTTCCACCTACCTCAGAAACGATGACCTCCTCGAACCAAACGACCTCCTTGCCGACATCTTCTTCCGTCGGCGGTGGAGTGTAGCACCGTTGCAAGACCACAATGTTTTCTTCGTCCACCGTGCTGTAATGCCCATGCTGAGTTTGAGCATGGCGTAAACGTGGCCCGGAACTTGCCGGCAGCTGTGCAACACCGTCACATTCCATACTTGCTTACACTTGATTCGCCGGTACACGCACTGTCACTATTTAGACTGTTTTTGGCGATTGTTAAAAGCGTTTATTCACACTGCTCAATATGCACAACACTCGTAGTTAATAGAAACGTATATATTTGTTGAATGGTGTCCGAAAATCAGTAAAGTTTTTGATAAAACACGTCGATAGAAGCGCGCCGCGATAAACCACACCACAATGTTTGTAAACAACACAATATGAAGCCGCGTGATTTTGACAGTTCGTTCGCTCGCTCTCTCTCACTCTCTCAATTTAGATTACAACGAGAGCTGAGGAGTTCGTTTGACATTCTCAGCTATATTGTGGCTTTCGTTCGAGTTCTTTTCGTACGATAGTACTCTGAAACGGGACGCTGCATAATCTTGTAAATAAACGAAGCGATTTAACAAATCAGTTACAACGTTGTGTAAAGCTTTTAACTTATAAAAGAAAACATCCATGAATACTTTGATTTTGTTTTTGTAATTAAAGTAAGGCAGAACGAAAACACTGACATGTTTCATAAAGTCTTTTTTATTAAGTTCTCATTTATCGTATTAGCAGTTTGTTTGAAGTATTTTATTTTGTTTGGTTGCTTTTCAATTATTGAAATGAAAGATTGAGAATAAAAAACTATAATTGAATGGATAACTAAGTTTATCTTTTAATACTCATACTTAAAATTGTACCGTACTTAAACCAGGTAAGGTAAATTTGAATCACACATAGCAAGCACATCATAAAAAATAATTATGGATTAGATCAACAAGACCATACCTAATTATTTACAGTATTCTTTGAATAGCCCAACGTTAAATTAATTTTATTATACTAATTTCATATTTCTTTCACGATCGTCGTCGAAAGCACAAGTCTCGGAATCAAATATTATCGCATTCTGAATCGAAATCCAAAATTGTGAATAAAATCACTGATTAAGAATGATGCAAATACCAGTACGTATCGATAGATTCCGGCTTAATTAAGTAACCTCATAATCCACCACCAAGAGTTATGCACAGGGCTGTTCAATCAACAAATCAGAAACTTGTTTTTTCTCCCAAAAGAGCACCATTCATTACAAGAAGCTGCATCAATGTGCACCGCTGTATACAGTACCACGTGCGCTAAAACATAGCCTCGCGCTTGCGTCCAAATTCGTACATTACATGTAAATAAAGTTTCCCGAAGTTATATTGTACAGCCCGCCCGATTTATCGCACCATATACCGCAATAAATACTTGAACTAAAACCGCCAAAACTCCATCAAGCAGTGTGCTTCATTGTACTAGCTGGAATTTCGCTGCCGACACCAGGAGGAAATGTGCATCAGCTTTGTATGGCTTTCCCGTTTGGCTTTTTATTTGTAGCTCTTTTATGCGAAATTTACGATACAAAAAATAGCAGCAACAACAACAGCAACAGCACCAGCAACATTCCTTCGATAAATGAGTATTCGTACACTGAAGTAGCCACAGGAACAAAAAAAATCACTATAACATAGTTGCCGCAACCAACCATGTGAAGAGAATTATGGAGCTCATGTTTTGGGTGAATAATTACTCCAAGGATAAGGTGAAACTACTTGCAGAACAGGGTGAACATGAAAATCGGAAAAAGATGCACATTAAACGTACTTCAATAATTTCTTTGAACAAACAAACTATCGAAGGAAGGATTAGAAGGAATTAAAATTGGAAGGATAATAAAAGTATTTGGTTGTATAAATACGTGGTCTGCTTTCGAGAAATTATTAAGTTTAAAGATTAACATGTGCCATCCAGCAACTGAATTTAAATGTTCATGAAGTTTTCCACGATGACTCTGTCGAAAGGATATTGACACAATACTGACGGTTACTACACGCCTAATCTTTCTTGTAGCAACAAAGCTTCAACAATTACCCATAGCAACAATATTTAAACAAGCTTGTGGACACAAATTGGCAACGTTCGATATCATTAATTTCGAAAAGACCAACGCCATCCGACTTCTCGTCGTTTTCTCATTTATTACGATGATCCTAACCGCAAAGTTCCTTACAGTATCCATTTTATTCCATTCCCAAAGGTATCGGTTGCAGAATTTGAGAAACCGCACTCGCAAGCAGTTTGACCAATGATGAGCATCCGCTAGGTCAGCGGGTGTCTTCGTTGATCCAGCTATACATTTGTTGTTATCACACGCTCCACACTGGACACTGGTTTGTGGGAGAGAACGGGCCGTCCTTTGTTTGCTGTCGTCTCGAGGGCATCCAAAATCGGATGCATCCGTAGAACCATCGCTATCAGCAATTCAAGAACCGTTCCCAAAAGCTCGCCAACTATGCAACAAAGCCATCACGTTTACTACTGTATGCAGATTAAGACGAGGCTTCCGGATACAGCGGACAGTGCTGGCGGCTAACTCGTTACTAAGATGCTGCAGCACATTTTCGTCCGAACGTCGAATTGTACGGCCAAAACTATACGGCACCATAGCGGACGGAAGCTCTCGCCACAATTTCCCACTACAACTTGGTATGCATTGGATGTATCCGGGCAACTAAGTCGTAACTGCACCATCGAGACACACGGTTTCTGGTGTGACGGTGGCCGGGTTGACTCCTGCTACTTAATGAATATGTGAGCGCTGTTGACAATATGGTCTGTGCGTTGAAGAAGATAACATTAATTGATATGTGATTCAAATTAAATTATTTGTACAACCAATATCACTGCTAGTCGTTTTGCGGAAGTAATTGGTTGTACACAATGAATAATTCGTTTGAAATTCGCCGTTTTTACCCGTTTGTTCAAAGTTGTTCCTAGTATCTTTTTGATTATTGTTTTTTCGTTACAAAACATGAAAATTTTTTGATTTCTTCTTTGAAACTTTAAATTATCTTTATCATATTTAAACTCTTGTTTTAAAATGACATATTTTTTAGCATAAAAATTCCTCACAATACAATATTGTTATAACTACTAGGAGGTACAAGGAGGTTTATAAAAACCTAAATCTACACAAAGCCTTCAAATAGCATTAAAAATGTACCACGTTTATCTACGCACATACGCGTTTCAAGGGGTCTTTTTCGAGCCTAGTATCGTTAACGCACGTACATCCATAAATCACGTAATACGCAATCCAAACTGACCGCCGTCTTCTGATAATCACTACGAAATCAGTTTCCTTAGTACTTCCACAGCACAAGCGGCGCTACGTCGTACACAAGGACCACATATGCACTGCGGACGGGATCCTGCGGACATTAGAAAGAGTGAACGAGACAGCAAACACCCTGTGTCGTGCAGAACAGAACAGTTTCGGAACAAAGAAGCTACGCAACTTGCTAACTACCTACGGCCGCATGCATGCTCTACTCGCCATGGAAGGATTCGTGTGCCTACACATAGTGCCGTAATGCTCACCAGGTGCATAACTCGGTGCGCAGATGGCTATACGTATCCGCACGTATCTGCTTCATGTGCCGTTCCCGTGGAACGGTACTCCCCTTTTTCCGGAAGGTACATTTTATTGGATGTCATTGTTACTAATTTTCAAGAAGCTATCACAACCTGCGGAAACGAGACGCCGCAATGGTGAGCGTTCTGCAGCGGTTCTTATTATTCGAACCTGGCTCATCGTTCCAGGCACATATCGTTGCGTCTTCTGGGACTATTTGCATTGCTTAGGCTCCACGGCCAGTGCACTCGGTAGCTGTCCACATTGTGCTTCCTCCACTTGATGTGTCCCAGCTCCGAGCCTTCGTACTCTGGGCTGCCTTAGTGCAACGCACCCGGACTTTGAGAATGCCCGGGTAGAATTCTGATTTATTGCACCGGGTGAGATAAATTAGCTTCGAGCAGATTAATGCACTTCTTGTTTGCAGATTTTCACACGCATAAGGCACATAAGTGGTAGCGGACAGGTCGTTCGGGCTGTGTGCATGTGTGTCGGGCCGAAAAATCCCCTTCAACTGCAAAGAAAACCGCCAGGAACTGTGCAGAGTACCGACTAGGCGAACCTGCAAACTGACGCAACCGAGTACGGTTCCCCCAAAACCAAAGTAAAGAAGAAAAAAAAACCTAACCACCAAGAAAATACAGTTAGAGCAGTGTGATTCACTGCGATTGCACTATTGTTACGTGTTTCTAATTATACCGTTTCTTGGATGCAGCCGGATTTTATCAGCTCTTAGCAGCGCTTATCCTAACGAACTTCGCGCGCGTATCGATCCAGGTGGTGAGCGCTTTTTCCGGGTGACGACGTGTAACTTACGCCCCGCAAAACTCTTAAGCTCAGCGTTCCCGGCAACCGGCAACCGCACATACCTGACTGAGCAGGATCGATTGCTCGCGCTCCCAGCATACCGCAATCCAGCCCGTTGGCATTCGGTAGACACGACACGACATTTGCTATTCCGTGCACGCACCCGTGCTTGGTGTGCAAGGATTTTTGCGCTCCACCTTAGCTGCCCTCATCTCATCAATGCCAGCGCCAAATTTCGCACAACTGGTAAACGGGGCGAATTTTCCCGCGTACAGGTGAGTTCGTGCAAAATGGCTTAAGCTGAGTAAAAGTTCTACACTTGCACGGTCAGCGCGACTGGCACGGATAGGACGAAAAGGGATAGGAATTGCAAGCGCGCGGGCAACTGTTCTGTCAAACGAAACGCTGCATAATATTTGGGTTAATGGTTCTTGGTTGGAATAAATTTACACCCGTGCAGTGGATTTTGCGTACCCAGTGTGGAGATCTGCCCGCAGCTGACATTTGTGTCGAGCAACTCTTTTCCCTTTGCACCAGAAAGCTTGACGATTGTTCTGCTGCTCGCTTCCATAAGATGTCACTTGCCACGAAAAACACAACACAAAAATGTGCGGTAACAAAACTCAGCCACTGTGAGCTGTCCCTGGTAGGTCGTACTGATTTTTAGGAACGCAGTCAGAATGCAAAACTCAACGCACCCAACCCATAAGCAGCCACTTTATCTTGCCACACTCTGCCACAATTGGTACAATTCGGTCGGAAAGCAAGTGCTGTATATGCCAGCACATTACGTTCTCTTTCAAACGCTTACCGGAGGCGCCATGCGTACACGCGCACCAATAAAGCAAAACACTTTCTAACTCGTGACAGTGCCGTGGAATGGAGATTTAAAATTCGCATGAGTTATGGTCGGCGGGATTGTAACGTGGAATTGTTTCGTTTCAAGTGGCGTTACGTTTTAATGGAGCAATAAAAGTGGTTGTTCTTGAGCAAAATAATTCATTAAAATAATTACCCCCATCATATGCATGGTTTTCCGTGTGTGTGTGTGTGTTAGTGTGACAATCGGAAGCTTTCCAGAGGATGATGTATTCTAAACGGGCAGTAATATACCATAAAATTAAAATCAAGGCCACATTTTTCTGCCTCTGCCTAAATTCTATTTTCATGCCACATAGTCGCAATAATACCGTTCAGAATAGTAATTAAATGTTCTTGTCGTTGAATCGTTTACATTTTCGATTAGGTAAGATTAGTACTAAAGCCATTGAATTATTTTTTCTACTACAATCGTTGCTTGTTGGATGTACTACACTCCTTCATAACATGGTGATCTAATGAATATCCGACAGTCACCAGGATATAATTCCTGAATATCTACCAGAGATATCCAAAATATGACTCACGAAACTCTGTGTTATGGCCCACAAAATCTTTCGTAGATAAAAAGTAGCTGAAGAATACATAAATTCGGTTAATCTGTTTTTAAAATGAAAAATATGGATGTTTTGTTTTAAACATAAATATTTTTAAAATATAAATATTTTAAATATGAAATATCAATGAGCGAATTTCATGAAGATTTTGAAATGGTTTTTTTCCGGAGAAAATACGAGAAGCATTTACCATATTTTTCAAATGGAAAATATAACGATATACTAATAACCTTCACTTTGTAGTTAATACGATACCATTTATCAAAACTTCTGTTTAGATGACATATATTTTTGAGCATGAACTATAATTTGCAGTATCTAAATAAAAATTTTAAATTTATGCCATTTTTTTAAAAGTATTTTTCCATTTTTTGGTATTTCTTTACAACTATAGGCGTGAGTACATATACTAAAGTAATGTTAAAATAATATATTATAATAGAAAAAAAAATTGAAAAAAAAAGAATTGTTCAAGTATTTTCGAAGCTTATATTAGAGCCTCTAGCAATCTCATTTAATTTAATCTCGTCCTTTTAACACCGACTCGCAACTTCGCTATCATGAATCTGTCCTGGTCTAGGAGGCATCAAAGTCAGTTAACAACACAAAGGAATCGGTATCAAATCCTATCCGTAGAGCTGTGGGTAATTTAAGCCAAGGAAACCTCATTTGGTAGATTAAATTACTTTATGCGCGTTTCTCTCTAGTAATAAAGACTACACAGATCACTTATGATCTATCTAACTGTTTTTAACGCATACTTAACGTCAATACTCGACTTACTTTAATTTCGTTACATTCAGCTAGTCGACAAATTGATAATTTTTAATATAATAGGCCCGTTAGACGAAACATTTTAAAACTTGTTCACTATATAAAATAAACAACAATGCAGCCCCATTGGTATACCTCAAAATAGTTGCCGCCATTACCAACAACGAAAGCTACGAAGTTTTCATCATAATTTCCACCCTGAGCACTTCACTGTTCAATTAGGTGTCACTTTTGACACCAGTCAATTCAACCGTCCAACTTGTCCATCGCGCAAAAGGTAAATTTAATGTCCAAATGAAAATGTTTTCAAAGTTTACCCTTGTACTCATAAATTAACTCCCCATCGGGGGTCGAATGTTTACGCTTTTTTTCTGGCAAAAGCCATTTGGAAATTAGGACAAGAAACGAATTCCTTAGCCACTCGTGCTAATTCGTACAGGCGAAGCCAATGCCGATGGCAGACAGCACACTTTATGACTGGTAGAAAAACTTCAAACTCGATGGACTGATAGATGAGGTGATCGCTATAATATGTTGATTAAAATGACACCCGCCATCTGCTCCTCTCCCTCCCTCTCGCATCCTGATATGGCCCGCCCGATGGGGAAGGTGACATCGTCGAAAATGACAGGATTATAAAAGATAAAACAAAGGGGCAGCAAAGGGCAAACTTTTCTGAGATGCGAGCAACAACAAAAAAAAGCGGGAGGAACATAAAATTGTCCAAATGACCGTCTCTTTGCTCAAGGGATCGGACACACGGACACCGGACGCCATTGTTTACTCTCGGAAAAAAAACTTTTCCAAGGATCCCTGACGAATGGTTTGCAGCGTCGGGACAGAGAAGGAATGGGTCCAGCACCATAACGGAAGGCTGTTGGTTGTTATTTTGAGTGCTTTTACTTCTTCTTCACATTTTTTGTCAGTCCATTAGGCTTTATCCTTTTCCTATGTCCGTGGGCTTTGAGCATTATCCATTGAAAAGATATTAAATCCAACGTAATTTACATCGTGTGACAGCAGACACGGGAGAACCTTTTTTTCTCTCTCTGCAATTAGCAATTATTGAGGAATAGGATGTTGTTTGATAAAATTTTACTATGAAGCGTTTGGTTTTTTGGGAGGTAAAATTCAATCCGAAATTCGCCTCTACCTCAAATTGGGATATCAAATTTTCGCATGGCCATTTTTAGTGCCGTCACCAATGCTATAGCGTCCTTCACGCATGTTACCAACTGTCGCATCCTTTTGCGATTTGAAACTTTTGCTTCAGTGATTCTAATCTCGGAAATGAACGGAAGCCACACGACAGATTAGCAACCAATTTATAACCTTAATGATGATGATGATGGTGATGATGATGATGCTTTTCTAGACATTTGACATTTGATCGTACTCCCGCGTCCCCTTACGGCAGTAGCCACAGCCCGACCATATTAGCTCAGCGTAGATTGGCCTGGGCCGGTGCAAAGGACACAGCACCAGCGTACGGATGAGTGTCAGTGTGCCGGAATCATTTCGGTGGCTTTCGGGTCAACCGCTTTGGGGCTTGATAAAAGATTAATAAATACCGTAGAATCGGATGAAGTAGGAAGTTTGTCCAACGTTTGTCGCCCGGAACAAACTCAGAACACAACCGAACGGAAGTCGTCCGTCGATTGGGGAGGGGGGGAGTATCCAAGGAAATATAGATAAGTACGTTGCGGAGGGTGATGTTTGCGGAAGACGCAAAAGGGGAAAAAGGTTTCCTTGCGCAAACAACTGCTGATGAGAAAATGTTCTTGTGAGCCCTGTTTTATTTATTTGTTTGGTTGATTATTTATTTCGCTTTCGCTTTTTCTCTCTCACTCCTTCGCTAGCCTCTGTTCTTGATGTTGATGTGTATGTTTTAATGTTGTTTTGTTCTTGGCCTTTTTTTTTTTTGGAAGGAGCTAAATTGTTTTTCGGAAATAAATAATGGCAAGCGCGGCCGGAAGCGTGGAGGGACGCAAAACTTTTTGCTACCTAGAATTAGCTATGCTCCGTTAATTGTTGACACCAGCGTGTGGCACGTAGAACACTTTGGGCACCGTGATGAAGGATTTCCGAAAAATGAGCAACAATTTAAAATGTACCACAAAAAAAACGACTAACCAACAAGATGATTAAGGGTCCACCTGTGGGTTTTAAGTGTCAAGGTAGACTAACAGATTACGGGAATCTGGAAGCACTTTCCAGATGAAGTAATACCACAAAAACTTTTGTTAGCAAAATGAGGATGGAGTTTTTATGTTTGACCGAACATTTGTAAATTATGATCGTATAAAATTTATGAACCTTTATTTAAAATTATTTTTATAACTTCAAACTCTTCCACTCTTCCGACTCTTCCAGGACAAGAAGCGCAGCTTCGTTGAGTCGGGCGAGCAGCTGATGCAGCAGTTGTCTCAGTCGGGGGAAACTCGTAAGTTCTACAGGATGCTGAATGCGGCACGAAGCGTTTCTACTCCCATGATCGCCATGTGCCGCAACGCGGAGGGAGATTTCCTGTCGGACGAGCGAGAGGTAATCGATAGGTGGAAATGCTACTTCAACAGACACCTGAACGGAGCGGATACAGGAGAGTACGGACCAGGCGCAGAAAGCAGAGGAGCGCAACACTACAACAGCCAGCATGATAATGACGAAGTGCCCCCGTCATCCTTGGATGAAGTCATCAGTGCTATCAGACAGCTGAAATGCAACAAATCAGTTGGCAGTGATGGGCTGGTGGCTGAACTATTCAAGATGGGCCCAGAGAGGCTTGCCGCGATTATGCATCGACTGATTGTTAGGATATGGGACCAGGAAGAACTACCGGACGACTGGAAAGTGGGTGTTATTCACCCAGTGTACAAAAAGGGCGACAGACTGGACTATGCTAACTTCCGCGTCATCACAGTCCGGAATGGTGCCTACAAGATCCTGTCCCGAATACTCTTCTGCAGACTCGCGCCCCTTGCTACAGATTTCGTCGGGAGCTACCAAGCTGGATTTGTTGGAGGGAAATCCACTACCGACCAAATCTTCACTCTACGGCAGATCCTCCAGAAGTGCCGAGAGCACCAGATCCCCACGTACCACCTGTTCATCGACTTCAAGGCAGCCTACGACGAGATCGTACCGAGCTATGGAACATCATGCGGCAGTACGGTTTCCCTGCGAAACTGGTACGGCTGTTGAGGGCTACAATGGACGGTGTGCAGTGCAAGGTGAGAGTGTCGAACATGCTATCGGAATCGTTCGAATCTCATAGGGGACTGAGGCAAGGGGACGGACTCTCCTGTTTGCTGTTCAACATCGCTCTGGAAGGTGTCATGCGAAGCGCGGGCTTCGATATCCGGGGCACGATTTTCACCCGGTCTCTCCAATTCCTTGGCTTCGCGGATGACATCGATATCATCGGGCGAACATCGGCGGCGGTGTGCTTAGCATACACCCGACTAAAACGCGAAGCCGATAGGATTGGATTGAAGATCAATGCGACGAAGACAAAGTAACTGCTTGCCGGAGGCTCTGACCGTGATAGAGCACGACTCGGAAGCAGAGTATTAGTTGACGGCGACGATCTCGAGGTAGTAGAGGAGTTTTGCTACCTTAGCACGATCGTAACTTCGGATAACAACGTAAGCAGCGAAATCCGCAGGCGCATTGTTCAGGGGAATCGTGCCTACTATGGGCGCCACAACCTCCTGAGATCCAGAAGACTCCA